>JAUYWH010000009.1:16191961-16202276 GCA_034779795.1 Ctenopoma multispine | reverse complement strand
TATAAGGATAAACAGGTTACTACAAAATAAAAGATATAGGGGGGGGTGCACCTCTTTACAGTCACTATTCTCACAACAGTTCTGGATTTTTCCAACTCTGCCACAAAATAAGACGTTTTTAATTGACACACCTGTGAGTCACGTGAGTTTCCATCATGAAACTCACAACCTGGATGAACCTGTGATTAGATTAGAGCCCTTCATGAGTTAATAATTAGTCATTTTGACACACCAACAAATTATAAGCTGTACATTAGTAAAGATTTCAACTTGAACAATTTTTTCATCAAGATGTGATGTGTGATTTAAATTAAGTTAAGCTTATTTTTTGAGCAGTGTATATTGAGATGAGCAAATCCTTACATTTGTCCATCAAACCCTTACACGTCCACAGTGTTGTAGAATCAGAAAGATTAAAGAGGAGCATCAATCAAGTCTATACTGAGCAAAAGCTCAGCTCTTTCCCAAATTAGCCTAATCATGGCATTTTCCCTAAGAAGGCTGAGCTCATCAGTCATTTGCTTGTAATCGATCAGTTACTCTACTGACTGAATCAAAACACAGTGATGTTCAAAGATGAAAGTTGCATCGCCCTTATTTTGCTTCCCACTGTGCTACAAACTACGACAAAGCAGGTCATGAAAATTCTGCTAAATCTTTCTGAGAAATCAATGACTGACGTTGAAGTTACATTATTCCCCAAAATGTTTTTGCCCCGTTTCTGACCCAGAACCAACCACATGAGGGCAGTAGGTCTATGAAAATACCCTAGTGAAGTCTTGTGTCAATAAAGTAAGGCAACTCTGCTAAGGTATCCCTCTCTTGTCTCCTCAGGTCTGTGCCCCGAAACTTCAGGAGGTGTCTTTTGAAGTCTGTGGGATGTGTGGGCTCATAGAAGGAATTGCTGATCAAGTGTGCCTTTTAAAGTGCATCAGAACCGTGCAGTCAGTCGGCATCTTCTTGCCTCGTACGTGTGTGTTCTTGTCTCTACAGAAGCTGCAGGAGATGCCCTTGAGAAATCATGAACAAATATTTCTCCATCCCTTCTCGCATACCCACACACTACTATTTATGCTGCATAAAATGTTCTTGCACAACTAAAAAAAAAAACAAAAAAAAACATAAATGAAATATGCTGCTGGCTCAAACTTTCATTGTTCACACTTCAACACTCCCACTGGAGTCGATCAACAAGTGAGGAATAACTTATATCCCTTGGTAATTTGTGCTAAATTGATCACAGATAGAGCTGAAGAAAATATTTATTCATGGACTAATTACTTTAACTTCTCTTAAAACATTTTTTGTAGAACACTTTGCACTAAGCCTTTGTCTTCTTCAGTGGTGCTCTGAACTTGTCACAACCCAATATACCGGCCATTTGCATTTAGAGTGCATAACAGATTAAAAAAAACAATAGTCTCAAAATGTATCACTTGGGACTTAATGTAAGGCGAAGTTCTGCTGGTGGATTAGATTTTCAAGTGGAAACAGTGAGAGAAAGTTTCTAGAGTTTCTATCAGTAAAGACATCTCAGTACAACTTGAGCATAAGCTGATATTGTTAGTCTGGGTGTGTGGGCTTGTGTGGGCCTTGGGGATTAAAATAAGCAGGCTCTAATCAATAGTAAGAGTTGACTCATCATTAGTTTGCCATTCTTGCACTTTAGCTGATGTGAATACCAACTTCCCACCTCTATGTGTTTAGGCCATCATTTACTGTGGCACATTGTCAACATTTGGCTCAGAAAAGACTCCGGCGCCGTCAATTTAATGTTCTCCCAAGGTGTCTCATCATCGGTACACAGAAACTAAAAATCCTAAGACAGAATGCATTTGCCTCTCTGCAGTCATGAATACCATAAATCTCAAGCCAAGGTGCTGTGGTGATATAGTGAGCCATTAGAGATATGACAAATACATTCATTAGCTTTCTCACAGCACCCCAGCTCCATGCTGTTACTCCCCCGGGAGGAGGGAGAATAAAGGCAGTGGAATCAACCCCAGGAGTAATAGAAGAAAAAATGATTGAGAAAGACTGATCGACATGGCTCACCTTCAAGTGCTATTCTCGGCCTATTGATTATGAAAAATGCCTGACAGACAGTGGTGTTGTTTTGCCTCACCAGGTCACAAAAATAAGGAAAGAACAGCTATGAAGACTTTTCTAATAGAAATCTCAAAACTTCTCTGAGCAGTATTCCACAATTTGCATATTACAGAAAAACTGATTTCTAATTTGAACACAATGATTTCGCTTTACTGTAGGTTTTCAAAGTTGTTCTACATTGAATAATCTAAATATAACTGATAACGCACTGGTTACTGTGCATTACTATTTTCCTGCTATATCTACTCTCTAACTCAAATGTGTTTTACAGGGCAAAGTGAATGAAAAAAAAATCTGCAACCATTTTTCTCTGCCGAAGCGTAAATGTTGATCTTACCCCCAGTTATTGTTTGACAAGCAAACACCATTTATTTAGTTTTAAATGTGCCAAATAAATAAAAGCTTTTCAAAAAAAATCTGTGAAATGAGTTAAAAAGCATTTGGATAGAACTTTCAGGAGAATTTCTTTTTTCATTTCAGCAGATGTTGATTTTTGGGGATTCCTGTACACTACAAAACTGGGCAGCACGATTTGGTAAACAAATCATTGTAACTGTTGTGGATGATATTATGATTTGCAATATAAAAAAATAAATGAGTCTGTTTCCTTGGTTATGAAAGAAAATGTGCAGATTAATAATTTGAAATTGGGCATCAGCCCCTCAACCTGTGTTACTGCAACACAACATTCCCCTGCAGCTCAAAAATCTTTTCTCCGTTGACTATAATGAAAAGAAACCACAAGCTGCAGACAAGGTAGTAGCTCAGGGGGTAAAGAAGTTGTCTATGAACCTCAGGGTGTGCGGGCCTAGATTCCCAGTCCCACCACTACATGTGAAGAACCTGAACAGGACAACCAGTAGTGGCACCAACATCTACTGTCTACAGGTAGGTTGCGTTTGGAACAACCTAGCTGCTAAGTAATACTGATCAAGACTGTCCATAACTGGCAAAATCAATAATCAATTTGTTGATCAGGCTGGAGGCAGAAACCACACAACAAAAACAAAAGCTGAAGGTTGCTGCAGGAAGAAAAACAAAGCGTCTTGTGATGTGTATCTGGTTCAGTAAGTTTCCACTTATGATTTTGTTTGAGTGTGTTTCCAAGTACTTTGGACAACATCCTGCAACTCATCCTGATGAACGAGTGGCCAAACATTTACAGAGGAAGAGGGCACCGTTAACATCAGTTTGCTAATTACCTAATCAGCTGCAGCACATTAAACAAAATGTAGATGTCACTCGGGAGGGGGCTGGTCTAGCTGCAGATCTGGCACTTACTCTTCAAATTTACTGCTAACAACACATCTCAATCCCACTGCTTTAACACAGGCACAAGTTCCTCCACATTCTCTCCTGTCATTTCTTGACGAGTGGTGGGTTACGCTTTTAAGTCTACCAGCTGTTCTCGATGACCGACACACCCATATTTACATAGACAGAAAAGGAGCATTTTTGATATCTTCAAATCCCTTTTTTTCCCCTCTTTATCTATAAAAATGTTTCAAAACAGTTATTTTGGTTGGACTGGTTGGGAAAAAAACAAAATTTAAAATAAAATCAAGATTTTATCTACCTGACACAGCTAACTGCGTATTATCTAAGAATAAAAAGGTTTGATCAGTGATAGAAGGATAACAAAGATTACAAATTTAATTCTGCCGAGGTAGTCGAATTAAGTTGTCCAATTTAAAAGTTAAAGAACGATTAGAAAGATTATAGGACAATAATTACAGATTGTGTTATCACTTGACACTATCTGAAATGTTCTAATGTTGTAAGCTCTTTTTGATTCATCAGGAAATGCAAAATAGATTAGCTGAACCATAGAGACAATTGTGGAAAATGGACTGTGAATAGTTCCCTTTTAAAGGGCAGTCATGCCTCATTTACAGAACATAATTGAATCACTTGCCTGGGGATTACATATGATTCTCTCATGAATATCTAATTGATTTTATGTTAGACTATTAAAAAGTCAGAACAGGTTACCTTTCACTAAAATGCACACAAATGCACAGCAGTGTGGCACCAGGTATACACGCAGCCACTTAATCGAGTAGGTTGATTAGAAACGGATAGTTGCAGAATGACAGCTTTTAGAAACAGCTGATGTACACGTGCACAGTGTGCTTTAATACACCCTGATGCAGAACAGACTGACAGCACATTTGTCCCACCGAACCTGCCGCAGAAGCTGAGTGTAACGGATGTGATGCCGCCCCACTATTAGCCCCTTAATGTCAAAGAGAATGAGGTTGACCGTTTACAGTCACATCGGTTGTAGCTCACTGCAGCTCACTGTCAACTTCTATTCTTCCCGTGACCAATACAGAAATACAATAATTATAGTATGTGTTCTTAATGTTTTGAGAGTTGTTTTTAATGAGGGGTCCAAAACAATCAGAAACATGTCTTAATGTAATGCCCTCTCGTATGACTCCACCAGCTGCTATGATAAAAGCTGTATTGGATTGAATTACATGTGTCACTAATGTGTGTATGTATTTACATTTCATCTTAGGAATGTCCTTTATTCCATGAACAACATCCATAAAATGTGTTTAAGTATAGTAAATATTAGCTAAAGGACAGAGATCGATCACATCCTAGACTAGAATATCTGAAGTCTAGTTGTCAGTTTGTTGAGGTAATCCGAAGAGATTTCACCTCAGGAGTGTACCTTCTCCAAGTTAGATTAACTTGATGGACACAAAAATGCATATACACAGTATTTTTACAATACTGACACCAAAGCTTCTGCAGTGCTCTTAACAGACTCGTCTCTGTGGTTTGAGCAGTAGAATCTGCAAGTCTGCAAAAATTCACTTGATGTTTGAAATCTACCAATTCTCTAAATATGAATCTGACCAAAACACAACTAAACAACTGACAAAAGCCATTTACTGCTGAAGGTTTAAAGCCTCGGAAATACCATGTAAGTGTTGACAGCTTCTGTATCGTATTTTAATCACTTGTACAATATGTTTCTAAAAAAACAACACACCCAGCCCATATTCTTCAGGTCAAAGTAACCAAATCAACACTACCTATGTGCAAACTGTATAAAGTGACTTTGTGTTTTAAAGGCATTGTCATGTGTGGGCAGAACATCACGTTGTAAATCTGCAGCCAAACTGAAGCTAATAAAAAGGATGGATGCCTGTAACCTGAGTCAATACAGAGTCAACAAGTCTGGGCTGTGACAGGTTTATTGAACATATTCATTCAGAGACACAAACCCTTAGCTGCTGTGCACACAGATAAGGGATGATTGCAGAGGAGTGCAGCCAAATACAGAAATGCAAATCCAGAAAGAGTGACATTCAAAATTAACACAAATGATTTGGAGCAACAGCATGAAGGGCAAAAAAAAAAGAAGCATATCCTTCTCGATCTCTATTTATCGACAGAATCTGAGCTGTGTTCCTACACAAAACATGATATATTCACAAGTAGCCTGTTTCCATTTCCTCTTCTCTATCTCCCCACAGTGAAATATCAAAAAATCTCAGATGATAATTCTCGCCTCGGGGGTTCAGTGATTCGGTTTGGTGGACAGAGCTTATAGTAGCTTTGATCATCTGTAACTGCTTGAGGGGATGTGACATTTTCGCTGCTTATGAGTACAAGGCTTTTTTTTTTCTGTAATAATTGTTGGAGGAATCATAGAGCAACGTTGTGAAGAAAAAAGCGGAGGTGTTGGCAGAATGTGCAGAAAGGCAGTTGCCTCTGTGTCCTTCTCAATTGCTTGTTTCTCATTTGCTCTAGAAGTCTTTCTTCTTGTGCACTATATCTTTAACTTTAAAGACAGGCTGAGAATTGATTCCCACTGTGGCGACTCATGCATTAAATGTTGCAAACTATTTGCTCTGCGAGGATATAACTGTCTCCAGCTGTTATAATTTCATTAAAGTAAGATCTATGAATAATTTTGGTGCTGACATTTTTAATCTAATCATTGCTTAGACAAAGTGGGTTGGCCTGTGGTGTTTAAAAGCGCGCACAAACGCACGCGCTTGCTCATATTTTGTAGTTAATCAAGAGAAAAAAAAAAGCTCTCTGGTGTGATTTTAGGAATTTTAATGCATCATCATAACAAATAAAAAGACTCAAGGACAGAAGACCAAGAATGAATGAATCTTAGAGTAAGACTACGTTACTTTTTAATACAACAAAGAAATATTTTTGCAAAATTCCCTGAGTTAACTGCAAGTAGCTTCTGTTCCTGCTCTGCTGTATTTTACATGTCTGAGTCTCAGAAAACACTTCAGTGATTTAACAAGAGGAATTAAACAAGTAGCAATCAAAGCCTTACCTCACAAAAAGATATGTTTGTTGTTCCATGCCGGGAGCCCCACTTCCACGTGTCTGGTCTTCTTCCTTGCTCTTTTCCTTCTCCTTCCTCTTCTTCTTCGTTGGTCAGAAACAGCAGCCATCATCCTTACTGCCACCTTCTGAACTTTTCCATTATATCACATTGCTTTAATCTTTTTAATTAGCACAGTGTCCTTCAGAAACGTGGACATCCATTTTAATCCTTTTAAAATATATTTTTTTGTATTATTGTTCCTGCTAAACCAATCTTCCCAAACCCAATTACATCTTCTTTTCAGCTACAAGTGTTTACAGGTGTTGGCCCGCTTCAGTTGAAGAGTGCTTTTTAGGTTTGTATTTTATTTTAGTTATATACAAGTTATTTTCTCCCTCCTTTCTGTGCTTATTATGCTCAGTACTTTGTTCTGCAGTGAGTACAAATATCTCCCTTTCACACTGTTGCCATTTCAGGATTACTTTCTTCCATCTAATATATTCATGTCCACACCGTAATGTCCCTTTACTTTTATTTTGCCTATTTATCCACCTTTTTTCTTACTGGTTGAAATGAATAGAATCTCTCCGCCTTTCATTACAACTGTATCGATTGCTAACGGGATCTCATAAACTAAGTCTTGCCACATTTGAATGTTTTGTATATTGCTCACAATCAGTCACTGCACACCAGCACTTTATGAGGTTGAATCTGTTCAGTCAACTGCGTAGCCATCAGCAGACAGTTCTTCTGCTGATATATTCAGGACGTCGAATGTCCTTTAAATCTCAGTGTTCAAACTGTTGACTGCAATAGCTGCTACATCTGGTGCAGGATCTTTTGACCTAACTGTGAACATCTTTGTCCTGGTATTTGCCTCCTGTGTGGTGATACCTGATGCCTTTAAAGTAGCTGCCCCCAATGGACCCTGGGAAATAAAATCCAATTCAGTGTGTCTTTATTCTATAATCAAGTTGGATTAGCTGAAACCTGTTGCATTAAAAAAAAGGAAATGACAGCTATCACAGTAGCTGAGGAATCCCACGTATAATGTGACATATAGAAAATATCTCAAAATCTCACGCTCCCATGCTTAACACAGAGATAGAACAGAAACATCAGTATTGTTATCGTTTTTATAAAGTTATTTTGTAATGTTTTTTTTTTCCTGTCTGTAAAACACACAGTGTCCAATCTACCAACAACAACATCGAAGCGAATCTGTTTTCATTCTTAAACCGAGAACAACAATTTGTATCGCAGCAACCAGAGTGCAATTTCCATTTTTACTCATCTGGAGACAAACTCAATTATAAAGTGTGACATGTAAAGGGAGGTCTTTGATGAAAGCTAAATCTTGTCTTGTTATAGTGCCCATTTAAATGTAAAGTTCCCTGCCACTAGTCGCTGTTAGCTTTAATGACTTCAATCACCACTGTTGACTTGTTTTTAGAGACAACAGTCTGTGGCTCTGTCTTGAACTCAGACTGTTTTCCGCCGTCCTAAAACGTGCCTCGGTTGTATAAGAGGACACCTGACACTGTGGAATCTGAATTGATGTTTTCTAAAAGCAACTTGTTTCCTCACTCAACTTGGAAATTGGCTCAGGCACTGAAAACAGCTTTTTTAAGAGCACTATTTCTCAAGAAAGTCTTTTTTTTTTTTGCTTAGTTCTTTCTTCCATATTTTTGTAAACATATGCACATTCATCTAAAAGCGGAGATGTTTAGCTGCTTTTTTCACTACCCCGGCGTTACCTGGTGCCTGCCTGTGTTTGATGTGTGTGTGTAAATGCAGCCTTGAATGTTTAAATGCCATTTTAACACGTGATAAGGTAACACTTTAAACTTCGTCTCCCACTCACAAAGGATTAGCGAAACAGCTGTCAGGATGATTTGTAGCTTCACATATATCAGTTATAATCAGATTTATGCGTTGTATATCAGCTAACATATGGTAAAAGGATTATTCCACTCCGGTGCTAAACCTATGGGTTTTATTCTAATCTTTTTGTGTTGGCAGAGCTGGACTGAAAAGTAAAGTCGTCCACACTGCTGGTCAGCAAATGTTAATGTTTGTACTGTAAGGATGATGAATACCATTTCTCAATTGATGGACCACAGCAGGAAATACTGTGTGTAACGCACGGCTTCTGTTTCATTTCTGTCGACTAGTCCACTTTGAGCAGACTAAATTGGCTTGGGTTTATTTCCTGTGTTTGTTAATATCAATATCTGACAGGGATTTAATTTGAACCCCAAGCTGTTACCAAGCAACACGACTCCGGTAAACTAAGGTTTTTTTTTTGTTTGTTTTTTTATTTGCTTTAAACAGATTAAACATCATTAAATTCTCAGCTCAGGTAATATTGTGGTGACGCCAGTAAAAAACAAAAGGTGAAGTAAGCAAATTTGAGTAATATATTGAAGACATACCATGTTGTGTTTAGTGACAACAGAAACACCATATCTATCATATCTAATTACCCTGACTTGGCATTTCATTTACAGTAAAGCAGTTACTTAGTCTGCGTGGTGTGCACTGTAGCAGCTAAAACTTTCTGCAGCCTGCTCCCCACTTGGGTTTACTTGCGTTCACCCTGAATGTTCTTTATTTTTAAATCAATTCCCATGGGGGGGGGTTATTATTGTTAATGCTCCCTGCACATTGTTTGTCATGTTGCTGTGTATTCCATGTTGTTATGCTGTGTTTTTTTCTGTAGGGACCACCCTCCACTGCTGGGCAGTTGTGCTCATTTTCTTTTAAACCGTTGCTAAAGTTATTTCTGTTAATGGAAAAGCTATAATATATATAATATGATAAGCTATTATTTACTAAAAAACAATTTGTGAGAATCGCCTATATAATAGGCTACTGTATATCACAAACTGCTGTAAAAATTATGCAAATGTATGTGTGATGCTAACAGATGGTTAATGTTACTGCTGCTAATGTTGAAACAACAATATGTCAAAAACATGTACTATTACTGTATATTGATTATATTGCATATAATGTAATTGTTAAAATTTACTGAATGGTTCTCCAGTGTTTTGCAGTGGTTAGGAAGTTGTTGAATCATAAAAATAAAGTATTGAAACACATTTATAACCTTAGCCAATATGCATTTTCTTCACAAACATTAAAGTACTAAACGTATCAGTATGTTATAGGTTTTTATTAGCCCATTCTTTGTCTCATTAGGTTTTTAAACCAACCAACCTCATTTGTCAGGACAGTTTCTTGCAAAGAGGCAAGAAACTCTCCTTCTCAACCAACAGGAGACATGGTTGTAGTGAAACATGATCACATTAGACTGCTGCAGCATTGCAGTGCACAGGCATAAGAAATTGTTAAATGGATACTGTAGAAATATGATGTAGCTATGGGGTGTGTGCTGGGTATGTTTTTGCTCCGCACATGTTGGATGAGTGGTTTCAAAAACATTTCTGTTTTTCTTTTCATTCTGACTTAAAATGAAAAACAGTTTAGTAAAGCACTGGCTTATACATATGTATGAGCGGCGGTCCACATAAAAAATGTGCATTCTCTTTATCAGTAATAGCGGTAAAAGCATTTAAGAAAACCTGACTGAACGAGAATGTGTTACATTACAGTAAGCACTCAAAAAAAACAAGCAAAGCATGAGTGAACTTGTGTGTGCTTCACTGAATCTAGTACACCAATCATGGAAAAACTGAAAGTATGGCCAGCAGCGAAGTTTAGGGTTTGTGGTTCAATCATCTCTGGCCAGAAGGAAGGAGGAGGCTTGTACAAAAACATGTTAGTATCTAATTATCATAAGAAATGATTATAGACGGATTGTTTGCTGCTCCTGCTTGTTGGGTTTGAATTACGATTTATTTCTAAACTCCAAGATCTATCTTTTACTGT
>JAUYWH010000009.1:16147713-16191861 GCA_034779795.1 Ctenopoma multispine | reverse complement strand
ACCTTACACTGTGAAGTGCCCTGAGATGACTTATGTTGTAAATTGGCACTATATAAATAAAGTTGAATTGAATTGAATTAGTGTACAGATTCAGATTCATCTCCTGTCAGGGTTTAACAGAACCCTGACATCTACCCTAAAACAGTCAGGTTGTACATGACATGAATCCAATAACTGAATGATTATTACTATGGTGAGGAAGGATATTCATTCGTAGACGGGGAACAGACTTGACACTTGTGCACTTCAGGAATCAATAGCTGGGTAGATCAATACTGTGAGGCATGGAGTTTGTCTGGCTGTTCCTCTGACCTTTCAGATGGTTCCTGTCTGTCTGACCTGCAGCAATCTGACCTGGAGGAGAGTTTCAACAGCGAGCCTGCCAGAGATTGAGCTGTGGGTTGTCAGTGCTCTTACGCTGGATATCAGTGTGTCCTGTAAGTGTGGGTTCATGTATACTCGTGTGTACTCTGTGTGTGTTTGTGTAGACTACAGGCGCTTGTTGCAACAGTGATAGTTACATTTGGGCATGTAAGCCATCAAGGTCATCTGGCACACACTGTGTAATCACACCTTGCTGCAGAATTGCTCCCTAATGAGTGAACTGCACTACAAAATGTGTGAATCTTAACAAGATGTGTCTGTTTGAAGTCCTAAAATTCTGTTTATCTTTAAACAGTTAGTCAGCGTCGTTAACTTGTTTTTCATGTCGTCTCCTCTTTTTTTGCATAAGTCAGTATCTAATTATTAACCACATGCCTTGACATAAGTCATAGTTCACAATATAATTACCTTAGAAGCAAAGATTTATTTTAGGCCTCGCTGCTACATTAAATTGCTTGGAAACTTGTATATTTTTACACTGTAAAAAGATCTTCCTCCCTCGTTATCCTAACAAGAATGTTTGGGAACTAAGTTCATAGCCTAATTAATTTCCATAGTTAGATCTCAGTGTATCCACAAAGTGTAAACTCACTGTTTACCCGTGAGTTCTTATCCAATCTCAGTCTGGACATGGATGACAGAGATTTGAGTTTGAGAGAAGTAAACTCAGTCGAGATTTTTCATGAAGCAACTGAAAACCTTTTTAAACTTGCTTTTACTTAAATTCTACTGTTACTTTTATTTTGTTTTACTCTGTTTTTAATGTTACTATAGTTTCAGTTATCGCATGGTGGTTGACAGTCTTCCAAAGTCACAGTTTATCTGAAATTAATTTCTTCCACAGTGGTAAATTACTTTTTTTTCCTTATAAGAATAAAGAGGCTAAATGCTCAGTCAATTTCAGATGTTCAAAGTTCAAGGAACAGCTGTTGAAGATTTGAAAAGGCTCTGCATATCCAGGTCTGAAAGAAGAAATAGATTGCAAACCCTTTTTACAAATTGTACCTATTGATGGGACTCCATCACACATCATCAGAACGATGATCTTTTCTTCTTTTTTTATATACTGTAAACATTTTGATATCATAGTTATAGTATTTTTATGTATATGTTGCTTATTACATTTCCTGTCTATTATCCATATGGAGTCCCATTTGTGAACAATCAGGGTTTTTTTTTTTTGTTTTTTTTATAAAACCTTTTTAGGCTGATTCCAGTTGGTATTTAAACCAATTAAAGCCAAAATATGCAATGAGAACGAGACTCAAAATGAATCCACTCTACTCTTCCCAGCCCAGCCTCCTCTGGCTTCTCGATGCTCTTCCACTGTCTGCTTTAGAGATACGGTATGGAACTTTTTTTGAGTGTGCAGGGGCATGTGATGTAAAATAGGTAAGGTGGTGCAGGAAGTGAGAAGAAGATCTAAGAATCATTACGCCCACAGGGTTTAAAGTGATGTCACATTAGATTACAGTGCAATGTTTCCTCACATTTGATTTAGGTTGCAGCAGAGGAGAGAGTTTTAAACCTATTAACCAGTCCTAAGAAAACAAATATACATTGCTTTAACGAAAACAATACTTTTATTTTGGTTATGTTATGTATATTTACAGAGACAAGTGCTTATTAAAGTTGCTGTATCTAATGCTGTCTGTATAAATGGAATTGTACTATTATTATAGTTAGAGATGTGGAGAATGAGACGCTGTGCAAATACAAAACACACAGATGTACAGTAACAGTAAAAATGCTTTTAGGATAGCCAACATTCATGCACGAGAGCTGTTATCCTTCATCTTACAGAATGCAGTGCTCGGAAGAAGGCATACAAACTGTTGCTGAAGTTACAAAAAAAAGCTCATATCTCAAAGTACTAACCAGATTTGCTGTTTGCTGAAGTATTTTGTCGTACTCCTTGCCGATATCCTACGACCTGGATGGCAGAGAATCTTCATACACACAAAAAAAAAGCCAAGTACAGTAACTATACAGGTGCGTTACGGTTCACCACATTTCTCATTGTCTTGGACAAGGTCAAGTGGAAAAATCTTTGAAAGGAAAAGTACAGACAAATTGAAAATTAGGTGGAGGCAGTGAAAGGCAGGAATAAATTAGTAGATGATGATGAATAAATGGCAAGGAAAGAATGGCAACAAAATGAGGAATTAGCGAACATGGTCAAAATATGAATTATTTAAGAGGCATGAATAAATGCAATGCTGAATGAGAAAACCATTATAAATATGAAGACTTCACTGCAGAAAAGCTTTCACTTTGGAGAGAAAAAGAAACTGCAGAAATTACTGGTTGTTCATTGTTCAGTATTTTGAAAAGTTGCTAGTTGTAAAAATGCCATTATTTAGTCATAATGTCTTACCTGCAGAATGCTTTTGTTTCAATATGTGCTGCCAGTTATTTTGATTTTTCATCGACAATATTTCACATTTCCGCATATAGAACTCTTCATATGAAATCAAGGATAAAACTAAATGTTTTTAATACACGTGTGTAAAATCCACAAAGCTATTAAGAGAAATAAATTAAGTTAACAAATAAATAGATTTTTTAGAACATTCAGGTGAAACCATCTATTTTTTTTTAACGAGTTCTTTCAAGTGTAGAGTGTGTTCTTCCCTTTAAGAGTCGTCCTCAGTTTTAATGATGTGGAAAAGTGTGACATTGAACAGGACCTGATGACCGTTGTTCCAGCCGTACAGAGCACGATCCCTGGCGTTGTAGTCCAACATAGACATGTGGAAGTACTGGTTATGAAAGGGAATGTCTGTATACTCATATGTGGAGGTTTTAGTGGAGTAGGCATAATAGACCTTGGCTCCGGTCAGATGGGAGTTAGTGATGTAGAGCGTCCCACAGATCATAAAAGACTCGCCTGCGTTCCTCTTTGAGTATTCTGTGTTCCACGTGTTGAGGATCTGGAGCGTGTCCGGGTTCAGCTGGCTGATGACAATGTTTCCAGCGTTCTGATTGGTTGCGTACACGCCCCACAGGCCCAGTTCATCCGCCATCAGGTCGATGTCTGAAAAGCCTCCCCAGGTGTAGGGGTACACGTTATGGAAGCCTGCCGACTCCAGAGCCCTCTGTGTCACCACGCGGCCCGTCTCGAAGCTGTACCTCACTATGATGTTGCTCTGCATCTTGTTGTAATACAGAGAGCCATTATACACCACATGGTTGGTTCCAGCCCATTTGAAAGGGAGGTTGTAGGTTCTTGATTCGACTCCTGCCACAAAGTCAGCAATGGATTTATATTCTTTTACAATCTTGTTGTTGGTGTAGCTGTCCATGTACCAGACCTGGGGTCAAATAAATACAAACAGACAGTACTCCTGTGAGTGGGTGGTTGGTCTAAGGCATCTGTAAATTAGATTAAGAATCTGACCATGTGTAAAACAAAATGTGTTTATATGACAATACATCCGTGAAAAAAGTAGCAGAAACAGGGGATCGACTATAAAAGAGAATGACAGAACATAGGCGCTTCATAAACTTAAACATAAAAAACACAGCGACCAAACATTTCTTGAAGGCCAAACGTCGGGTGATGCACTGTTATTGTCTTTTATCGCTATTGATAAGGTCAAATTGAGAGTGAAAGAGTGAAACTATCTCAGAAAGAGACTTTTTTGCTTTATAATCCCAGAATACTTCTTTCAGGTTTTTAATATTTACTAAGGGATTTAAGATCCCCTGAAAAGTGTTCGCTCACTGGCAGTTCTATGGAAAAATGTTTTTATGAGTAGACCACCTCCTTCCTTTTTTGTATCTGTTTATATCAGATGGTAAGTGACACAGTACAGTATGATTCATGCTTCATGCATGAACATTGAATAAGTTGTGGTAGGGGTCAGCAAAAGGCATGGAAGGAAAAAATACTGCTAACTAGAGTTAGATTGTTTTACACATGGATGTAGACAATGAAACGTTCAAAATGTTCAAATAATTATTACAAAATATATTATTGTTATAGGCATTATATTATTATATACAGTGTAATACCGTCCTCACTTGTTTATCTTGATTTTGTGACTGTTTCTCTGGTACTTTTCACTTTTCACAACAGTTTGCTGAACATTTATTTTGAACGGGTTTTAAGGGTGCAGCATCCTTCAGAGGCAGGCAGCTAATGTGTTGCTAGCACATTGGATAATTGACGGTCCCAGCCTTCCTGTGGTGTGTGTATTGGCTTCTACCCATTCTGTGAATCACTGTGATGAAGGTTCTGTGCCAAGCAGCAAACAACAGCTTACTGCAGACTCTCCAGTACGTTGGTTAGTGTTAGAGTTATTTTCAACATTCAGTGAAAAGAATCTAACCAGCAACTCTTGTACAAACACAAAAAAAGTTCAGCAAGTGACATCAAGTTTTATGTTTGAACTCAGCAATATAAAAAAAAAAGAAAGGTTTTAGTGAGTGTGATGTTCCCCCTAAACAACAGGAGGGACACAGCCGTATGTAAATTATTAAACTGCTCAGTGTTGCTTCAAAGGATTGCAACACAAAGAAAAGCACATTAACTGGGCTCACCCTGTTGTTTTTGGGAGACGCCTGTGGGTCGGTCATCCAGGCCCCAAATCTGGTTCCTGAAGTTTTCACTGTCAGCGGCCCAGTTATCTTCATTAGCTTGCCACATGCTGAGAAGACACCACACAGCTCTGGTCACATACGGCACAAATGTCTGACGCTCCACATGATAAAACAACAGCCTGTGTTTTGATGTTAAAAGTGGAATAAGTATCAAAGAACTGGAGTAAATCTGGTAGTAGTAAAAGCTGGGTTCAGAATGACTTGTGTGCAGCAGATGTACACTGCCACATGGTTTCTCTGCCGTTAGAGAAAAACAGAATAATGAGAGAAACCACCACAGTACAACCTCTTCTCACTTATCAAAGCTATGTGAACATTTATCCCTTACGGTTTAATATTTGAAGTACTCACACAGCACTTAATTCATCTTTCCAGACACTTTAATTGTGCCAAATGACAGTAGGATATCACTTGCATGCAAGTATTTAACTGCTATTTTACCTAATCAATCAAAGCTAACGCACAGTGAATGTTTAAGCAGTCATCTCGAGGCACAGATTTCAAGCTACATCCCATTAGCATCCGCATGTTTATGTTCTTCACGATGACACTTTGACAGTCCCCATCAGTGTTCATAACCTGACAGACCTGGCAAAGTGAAGCTTTTCAAATTTGATCCTATTAGTTTAATTAAAGGACAGGAAGGAGGAACTGGAAGGAATGAAAAATAAAAAAAGGTAAATAAATATATGAAACAAAGTCATGTTTTCACTTAGCAGCCACACAACGCTTCGTGGACTTTTACATTTAGCTTGGAAAATGATTCTTTGGCTCTGCAAATAGAGCTTTTCTCCATCCATCCATTAACATTATTTCTGCCTCCATTAGCAGCTTTGCTCCAATCTTCTGGTAGCTGCCTGTCATCCCGTTGCCACAGAATAGGCTGAGGTCACCGTGCCTGGGTGAGCTCGTTCTGCATTTCACTTACTGAGTTTGCTCATACAGTTGCGGAGACGATTTTCCAAGTTTAGCACCCTCTGTTGCAGCTCCTCGTAGTCATAGGCTCCCATCTCCTCCTGGATTCCCATCAACACACCAGACAGGTTTCTGATCTCCTCTTTGAACTGGGAGATGAGCTTGGAGTCTGTCTTGTACTGCTCCAGGACAGGGATCAGCGGCTGCAGGGACTCCATCTTTCCTTTCAGCTCCTAGAAAACACCACGAATACATCACTGAAAAAAAATACCTCTCCTAGCAAATCTCTCAATCTGGCAGAACAATGTAGTTTGTTTTCAGCGCAGTAGTTTCAGGATGTTTTATAGTAATAGGACCAACATCTTTATCTGAGGGAGAATATATCAGTATATCACATATATCCAAACGTAAGCACATTATCGCCTCCCATCCGACTTTCACATGTGTAAGAAAATAGAAATTTTTCAAATCAGCACCCAGCATTCAGCTCTGTAACAAAAGAGGAGGGAGAAGCTTCATCAGACAAATTTAACTGATCGGTGATAAAGGAGACGATTATAGTCATTATAATGTCAGTTATATTCCACTTTAATGTATATGGAAGCCTCCTCTGTGAAAAACATGCTACAACTTAAGAAAGGTATCATTATTATACTATAAGACAAGTGGATGACTGATGAACTTGATATGACCATCAAGATCAGTGTTGTAAGTAAGAGTCTTCGGTACCCATGCTGGATGCTACCTTCAGACCCCGTGTAGCTTGCCCTTGGCTGGGCAGTGGTAAGCCTGCACTGATCTCATCAGGAATTAGGTTTTATCCGTTCAGATGCTTCTCAGGTCTCTTTAGAAGAGATCCTTTCCCTGGTGCTTCTGTGATGTCTTAAACATCAAACAAAAGTATACCTGAAAGTTTTTGTTGACGAGCGTCTTTCTGTCCGATTCAATCTGCCGGAATTTTGACCGCAGCCCTTTGATCTGGCTCTCCATTCTCATGATGTACTGAAAGTCCCTCTGCGTCCGCAGGTTCAGCACCTCGATTGACTGCGACATGTTCTGCACCTTTTGAGGAGAATGAAACAGTGCAGCATTGATTTTTCCTTCCTACACAGGATTAAAATGTCTTCCATGTTCAGATGTTTCCGAGTAACCTGCAACGTCCTGACTTGCCAAAGAACAAAACAACATTTTGACCTTCAACGTGACTGTCTCTAAACCATCCACGGTGAGTAGAGCTGTCAATGAAGTTCACATTCACGTAGGACTGTCAAATACTAGTTTTCTTTGTATCTTTCATTTTTTTAAAACATATTTTACTTTATTGGTTAGAATTTGCGGTTTAAAACAAAGTGTCCTTTTGTGTTAAATGTCACAGATAAGCTCTTGATTCTGTCGTGTCTGACAACAGATTTCAGAGCAGATATTTGACACAGTGCCTCACTCTGGTTTAACAAAAACTCACTAGGTTTATAGGGCATCTGAACAAGAAGAAATATGGTCTTTTCTTTCGTCTTTCATTACTGGAGCGTGTGACTAGCAAAGTGGCACAACACTCACATATTGTGTTCTGCATACTCTGGCTCTGGCAGAGGAATCCCGAAATGGCCTCGCTAAAACCCTGAAGCAACTTAGTACATTAGTGTCAAAGGCCCCAGTGAATGACAGAGAGCACCCTTTGGCATGCAACATTAAAATGTAGGGTAGAGCAATGTTTCATCATATGGCTCGCTAATGAAGGAACACGACTCCAGCACCGTACTGTTTGTTTGTAGGTAATGTATTAAATAACTACTGTCATGACGGAAAAGAAGCACAAATTTTGAATTAAGAGTGATGTTTCTTCTCCAGTTCACAGCGCTGGCTGTTGTGTTTGAAGCAAATTGTATTACATCAATTGAAAGCGCGCGCTTTTAATCCGTGATAGTATCTCAAACAGCTGAGGACAGTCAGCTTTCTGTCAGAAATGACATTCCCAATCAAAAGACTGATAATATTCCATCTTAGCAATAGTCGCAAATGGCTTGTTGCAAAAAATAGGGGCACTCCAGTTCTGTTGAGGTGAGCTGGAGAGTATTCTGCTCTTCACAAACAGCCATTCAGCTGATGTCATCCATGTAATATATGTAGAAGTGGAAAATAGGGTTATGGACCTGGCTGATGCAATCTCTCTGAGGATTAGGGCAACAGAGATGCATGAATAATGATTGAAATCAATGTGATATATCCATATGAATGTAGGTGTGCTGGTTGCTTACAGGTACTGTGTGTTATGGAGCGAGTGCGTGTGCTGCCATGAAAGCAGAAATGTGTGTGGCTGTGTGCACACACCTTCTCCAGGAGTTGGCGGAGCTGTCTGCCTTTGGCATCTCTGGAGCACAGATTCTGTTCAGGTGCCACCACTGTGCAGATACAACGCCCATCTGCATCCTGAGCTGAGCTGTATACCTGCCACCCTTCCTTTGGCCTGATGGTCTGCATACAGAAAAACAGGCACAGTCGCAAACACGCAGAATACACATCAACAGACAGACGCACAAAATAAATTAAACAGTGATGATATCACCATCATGAAATTGTGGCGCACGGCTGTATTGTTTTCTTATTTTGTCCTCGTTGGTCATCCGTTCTAGCGCCTTATGCCCCTGAAGCTTTGACACCAAGCAATTCTACTGCTTTATAAAAAGTCTGTGCTTTGAAAGAACAAAGTGCTTTTGCTGTAAGATATTCCTCCGCTCACAGTATACAGTCTCCAGTGAATTTCCTCTTCAACAATAATTCGTGTTTCCTGGCCTTGATGAATAACCCACGTGTTGAAATTCCTCTGTTTCTCCTCACTGGGCCTTCCAATACATTAAGTGAAAGTCCTGCTGCAAACACAGATAAACCCGATTTGTGGGAGCTATTCCCATTCTTTATTACATTCAATATGCTCTACAGCACTACAGTATAAAGCCTAAAGAACATAAAGTTATGCATCATAAGCCAATGCAGCATATTTTAATGCAAAACCATAAACTACTGTCAGAGTGTGCACAGTACAAACTAGTTTTGCTACAAATATTGATGAAAGTGTCCTGAAGTGTTGGAAAAAGTTGACACCTATCACACACACACAAAAACAGCATCAGTGTTCAAATAATACTGCTGTTTACTGTGAGCCTGGGAAATGAACAGAAGCCTCCAGTCAAATACTGGCAAACTTTGACTGCAGATGGTAAATGTGTCTACTCTGCGAGCCTCTTTGGCAGACAACCAACTATTATTTGGATTTTGTTTTACATTCTAAAATTCAATCTGGAGGGAGAATAACATGTGAAACATGTGAGCTTTGGCATCCATCAGCCTTTGAAGTTTTGCGGATCGAAAAAGGAAAGTGTCCTGTTTGTGGTGCAGGCATCCTTTCCTTCTCCCATTCATCCTTTCCTGTCAGCTCGAGCAGTTATAATATCGTTTTGAATCAGCCATGAAAGATCATGTCCCCTCTGAGCTGGCAGAGACGTCACGCTAAGGAGAAAGAGCAGGCTTTGACTCATCATTTTCACTTTCAGAGAGGCTGTGTTTTTGTAGGTAAACTGTAGAGATGTGTGTTCATATTGTACTACTCATATATTGTACTAAAAAAAGTTTTAAGAATAAAATGTTTGCATACAACATTCATTGGGATTTTGCTGTGCAGAATCACATTTACTTTAATAACATATTGGTTTTTAACCCTGCGTCCCGACTCCTCTGCCACATCATCTTTTGACTTTCATATGCTCTAATCTTGAAGTTAAAGAAAATCCTTTTACACTATCAATCTCTCGAGCTTTCAGTCTTTTCCCAGCACATCTCTCTTACGCTGCCATTATCAGATTGTTAGAAAATTGTTTCAGGTATTATCAAAGCACTGAAACACCGACATTCGTCCACTTTCCTCTTGGCTGCTTGTAAACTTTGCGATCTAGGAATTAAAGCTTATTCTTCTGATGTCCTGATGTTAAGCTGATCCTGATATGATTATTAGATTTAAAAAAAAGAACATGAATGTAGAATATAATAATCTTTCATTTAAACTCTTAAAAAATCCACAGTAAGTTCTGTCTCTGAACTCTTATGCTCAGCATGCATTTCCTGGGAAATAAAGGCACAGTCAGAAGAACTGAAGCAAAAGAGAAAGTGATATTGCATTGGCTCATGTGTGGCATATTGTAATAGTTTAAGAATTCTTTAGCGAGACTGGGTGGCTTGGTGAACCATGACTGTAACTGGAATCCGCCTCTCTCTCGTGGCATCATAGCTGAATTGAAGAAAAAATAAAAAGGGAGAAAAGCATCTTCAGCTCTTCTTTTTCTTACTTTCCTTTCAAAATCTCCTAAAAAGAAGCCAGTTTCACTAATCTGTTAAAATGGTCTTTCTCCCCCCTCTCTCTCTCTTGAGTGACGCACATCCTTTCCCCTCTTGTCACTTGCACATTTCCTCATATTAAAATGCATCTGTAGCTCAGCCAAGCCAGATGCACTCTCCAACTAGGCTTTTTGTGAACAAGTCTCCACAAAGACTTTTTTTCTCTCATTAAATAATCCAGACAGCTGGTTTCTCTTTTGTTTAGAGTCTCTGACAGATCGGAATACAGTTTTTGAGTACTGCCTGTAAGTCTGTAAACATTTCCTGTTATTCTGAACAAATGCAACATTGATTCTGCACACCACTTTCTATCATGGCAAGGTGATACTGTGTGAGGACACTGATTTGCAATCAAGACACTGGCACAGGGATTGTATTCTGCATGGGTGGGATGAACCTAATCGACCATTGTTCTTGTCCAAATGGCTTGGTGATCTGCAAGCTGCTCCACCTAATTTGTGATAAAGCTTTCGAAATCATTCCCATTTCAGCATCTTGGACCGGCAGGATACATTTCCTATAATATCTCATATTTTCAAAACATGGATGCAGCATGAAAAAGAAAACAGAATTCAACATATCATTTAGTTAAAGTCAGTTTTACAGAGTATGAGAGCAAATTTGCCTGTATCAAGATTTTTAGTGTTTCTCCTGCCTGTTAGGGGATTTGGAGATAAATTCACAACAGTTTTTTTTATTTGCAATGATTGAACTCTCCCTTAAAAGTGAGTTATATACCTGGCAATACTCCAGGATCAATTTGGTTGATGTAGGCAATAAACAAGAGTGCTATGAGGGTGTCTCTTCTCCCACCACTACTTTAAATGCAATATTTTAATATCAGTGTTAGTGTTTATTTGAATTTTAACATTTCATTTGCATTTCAGTGTTAGTTACCGGCAGCACTGGAGTCCACACTTGCTATAGAGGCAGCAGAAAAAAATCAGCCAAATAAGCAACAATGGCACAAAACTGATATGACTCATATTTGTGTTGCTGGTCATTCACCAACCACTGTGCAGTGCTCCACCCAGATAAAAGATATCCCCACACACCTGAACTTTACAGCACAAGCGTTACACGACACATCAAGCTCTTGTTGAAGTTAAGTCTGTCTTTTTTTTTTTTTGTAAGAATCATAGAGGCAGTGTTTAAGGGAAACTCACCACTGAAGGGCAGTATCCGAACAACAGCAGAAACAGCAGCGGGTTCAGGACCACGGACAGCGACCACATTCTGACGGCTGCTACAACTGTTTCCCTCCTCCACCGCCTCCGCCGCGACGGGAACAAAAAAAAAAAAATCACGCAACTTTCTGCCCCTGAGCTCGCTCCACCACGTCCACTACGCGTCGGCAATAACCGTTGCTTCCTGGAGAGGAGGGGGCCACATCCATGCACTCGTCCCCGTTACGCATGCATGCCATGTGGGCTGCGGGGAGAAACGTCGTCACTGCAAGGAGGGAAAAAGTTTGTGGGCATGCACGCAGCAGAAATCCGAGCTGCGTTTAGGTAACAGGGACCCTTCTTCACGGATATGACATCATCCTGTTGCCTCTCTCGACTTTTAATGAATCCAGCTTGTAATGTTGCGAGAGGAGGAACCGCCGGCAGCTGTGCGGCGACAAAAGTTGCAGCTGGCAGCATTCAGTAGAAAATAAGAAGGCAGACGCCTGAGATCAGAGCTGCCAGTCCTGCGTCTGTGCGCACACAGAGGAAGAGAGCGTGAGGGGATATTATGATGGCAGCAGGCAAAATATTACCTAACCTGTTCACCTGGACAAGGAAAAGCGTGATTGAGATTCATTTATGTTTTAATGTAAACTGTACGCATGAAGTAACTCATTTACTATAAACTTGATTTCAAAGTCAAAATATGATGTTGGTTATATCTGCTTTAAAAAGTCAAACTTTTAATTAGAATGAATGTTATTTGTTGTTGCTTCTAAGATTTAATCTGTTTCTTTCTTGAAAATTAATTGGTTTTCTTTTCCAGGCACAGATAAACTGATACATCTGCTCCATCAAGGACCTTACAGATGAAAGTCTGGACTGAACAACCATAACTACACTAAAATATACTATGTGGAGCAAGGTCTGTGGATAAACATTAACAAGAAGTGATCCCTGTCTTGAAAGGAGGAGGAGTTACAATTTTTTAAAGCAGACTTTTCATTGCTGTGACCACAATAAACAAAGTCACCATTCACCTCCACTGTATTTGTCCAGATTCCAAAACCACTGTCTAGTATGCAAATGGGAAGAAAATTCAAATTGTATTCTCTAAAGAACTGACCCTTTCAGTGAGTCCACATAGAGAAATCTATCTGTTTAGTCATACTACTGAAATGAAGGACACTGTGGCACTGTGCTGTTATAGTGTTCCTCTCTGGCCAAAGCCATTAGTCACACACTCACAAGCGTCACAATGTTTTCAGTGCTTAAAAACACGAGGTGAGGTTTAAAAAAAAAAAACGTGTGACGCGCATACGAATAGAGTAGGATGTAAATTAGTATAAGTAACAAGTATAGTGTTGTCATTAAGGGCTTTGGTGTAGGTTAGTTAACTGTGGGCTGCAACATGAAACACTTTTTGTGAAGCCTACATTTGTTGCACCATTAAAAAGTATTCTAAATATCTATTACCAGTTCCTGTTTCCAATGGATGTAAACACAACTACCAGACCGATGAGTCTCACAAATGTACTGTAATCTAAGGAGTGTTATTATTCTAATGGACAGATCACATATATTTGCAGTGTGTTCACACTTAATGAAGAATGTGTGTATCGTTTTTGTGTGTTAAGATCTGACAGGCATTTCACTGCTAATTGCGTATATCTGGTGCTGATATTTTGAAGTACCTTAATTGCCTCCGTGAGCTGTGTGTCACACCCTGAGCTGCAGCTCCAACTGTTGGTCGTATTGGTAAGTGGGAAAAAAAACAACGGGCAAAATACAAAAACTAACATCTACATCTTCATGCATTTGTTCCTTTTTCCTCTGCAGAGTCTTTTGCTCAACCGGCCTCCCCTGCAGCTCTCCCAGCCCCCCTGGGCAGACGCTCCTCACAGTTTGAAAACTGTGGTTTAGACAGATGGCAACATTTTTCTGATCTCTTAGCAATACATACATGGAAACATCTTTACCTAAGAGCTCTTCACTTGGACCTGAGCCATGCAGTGTCTGTACTTGGACTGACAATCAGACCTTCCCCTGGAGGCATTTCACGGGCTACAGAAAGAGCATGTCCTTGAAGGTAAAGTCACCTTCATCCTTTTGGGAAGCCTTATGATTTGGTTTGCCACTCACTGCTTCTTTGCTCTACAAAAAATGGACAGTTTGTTCTTTCAAAATCAACAAAGATACACATGATGCAACGCTCTGTCTGATTTGGTGAGCCGGGGCATCCGTTTGGTTTCAGAGCTGCGATCGGAAGCTCTGCAGCCAACATCCTTTCAGCTTTCCAGGCGTTGCTGCGGCTGTAAGACCAGCTAGTATAAACTGAAGACCTGGGGAGTCGGGGTGTCTCCAGGCCCTCTTCACATCAGCAGTCAGTAGCAGGTTTGGATGAGGTGATGGGTTGGGCAATAAAGCGCAGTACTGTTGGAGTGTTTCCCAGTGAAACTGCTTGAAACAGGAATACTTGAACTCATGGAGTGTCTTTGAAAGGAGACAGAAGTTTCTTGGTGTACTTGAACAAAGGGTTTTTGTAAGCCATGAACTGCATTCCTGATTAGTTTTGCTCCAGCAATAACAGTGACTGCTGCTTGCTTTGTGGCTCAATCCAGTTCAAATTGGTTATGACATATAATGAGCCCAGGGTACACTTTCAGACTTGCTACAAAAAAACCTGTTTACTGAAGTAGTGAAAAACAAATCTATAGAATACTGTGAACATGTGAATGCCGTAAACACACAGCAGATTTATTGTGTCTGTAGGAATTCTGTCTTTCACGATAATATCAAACAGAGAGAACAAGCAATTATCTTGCTACAAAAGAAGACACCAGTCAATACACGCTGTTTCTAGTGTTCCTCTCCAAATAGCTGAAAATTACGTTGTCGGCTATTTTAAACAAGTCGTCTTCATCTTCCATTATTCAGGAAAGTGTACACTTGTTCTCTTTGATCTCTTGCTGCTGTTACAAACTTTTACATCTCTATCTTTCTAACGTAGGTTTTCTACTCTTGATCATTTCTATAGTGTTAGTTTTAATCAGTGTTAATCGATTTAATGTGTGAAATTCTTTTTTTTTTTATTTTTGCAACTGTAATTGTAAAGTCACATGAATTCATGTGACTTAATAAATAAAAGTATATGCATGGCTTAATTCAACCTCTCATAAGGTCCAGCAATTCACAACCTTGGAAAGTATTAAATTGTTTTATAAAATGTGCAAGAAAAGTGAAAGGAGAATTAAACACGTCGACAGAATAGAATAATAGAATAAAAAAAGTCCTCCGTCTTTGTTTCTCTTTTCTTTGGAATCTGCCTCTCATCACATGTGACTGTAGCCCATGGCGGCCCTTAAGTTTTGACAGAATTTTTCAGACATGTTGACCAAAGTGGGCGTCACAACAGATCGGCTGTGACTGACTGGGTTTAGGCAAGATTCTGGAGCGGATAAGTTTGGAGTAAGCAAACAGCCCCTTTACCCTAGTAACATGCTCTCATTGGAGAGCAGCCTTAACTTCTACTCCTTGTTTTGATTCTGCAGCTACGTACACTCAACAGCAAAACATGTTGTTCCGTCTTCAAATATGAATAACAGGCGGTCCCGTTTAACAAAAAATGACTGACCACCAGCCCCAGAAGGATTATCAGGCACCAAACACTTAATGATTACTCATCACCATATGTGCTTCCACTGGCCAATAGATGATGACAGCATTCAAGTTTGAGACGCACAAACAGACCGCAACTAACAGATGCGATGATTCATGCAGCAGAATGAAAGCAGTCAAGGAGTTGTTGCAGCCAAAACTAAACAGACCTCACAAAAGTCAAATTGTTTTGTTTTTTTTTCTCTATGTAGGTTGAAAGCATTGCTGAAATACAGCGATGACGAGGCTGAGATAGAGGCTTGTTTATGAGTGAAAAGTAAATAGAGGTTATAATGTTTTTTACTATTAAGATTCTGAATGCTATACAGAAAGCTCATTGTGAGCACTGTAGCTTCTGTAGTGCTGCGCTCTAAGCGAGGTTTCTTATTATACCGAAGACTGATTAAAAAGTGAATTTCAGGTTTTCAAGTTAGTTGAAAGACACGTAAAGGGTGGTGTAGCATTCCCCCCAAAAAATGTCATGAACATGATTTAAGGCTTTTGCTTTTGTGCTTTAAACATCTCGGCTCTAACGACGTCACATTAGCCGAGAGACATAAATATTTAACGGTCAGCAACAATATATTGTTAGTTTTGACACTGTAATATCAGTTTAGACTTTGTTTAGTCTAAGTCGTTATTGTCAGGACATGTTTGCTTTACTGATTGTTGTAGCTGAAAGTCAGAATCTTCTCCAGCTAGAAAAATAATAGGTAAGGATGAAAAAAAAAGGTTCTTGTTGAATATTTGCTTACAAAATAAAAATATTAAATTGTTAGGTAATGTTTATGTTTGCTTCTTTATTCTGATGTCGCCCTGAGACATACGCTACACATAGCTTTTAAAGAGGAGCAAGTTCATACATCATACTGCATTAACCACTGTTACAGGAAAACATGCACAAGACACACATGCTGGAGACTCATATCTGATGGTTCACATGCCTCGCTATCACAAATGTCATCTGTTCCTTCATACTCGCACTGCTGAAATGACAAACTCCCTGGGAAGAAAAGATAATTTCTGTCAATTTGCATTTGCTGTGGAGTCCTCAGGCAGAACCAGCACAGGAAAACACACTGAATTATTATTATGTCAACATTATGTGGATTATTAAGCAAATGACGCTATGTGAACCCAGTAAGCAATTCAGTTCTTTATAAAGAATGGGAATCAAGAAATCACATAAATCATCAGGAAATGTACATAAACCATCATCACACTGTGTGTCTCATGAGGATAAATGTTACTAAACTAAACGTATGTGGTCTTGTATACAAATATAAATTGATTGATGATGTTTAAGGAAAGTTTTGGTGGTTGTCATGCTCTAAATTTAACTAAATGTTGACAGGGTTGTTCACACTCACAGGCAGCACAGGACATTTTTGATTGTATTCACTTAAAACCCTCTGCATAATATCAACTGCGTACAAGAGGGCTGAAAATGGGCATTTTCAAGACAAGAGTAGCAGAGCGTCACATTTGACTAAATGCATTTGATCTATTTAATGTTAATCCCTAGCTATTAGGATAAAGGATTACATGTAAGTGAATGCAAACCATTGCAATGTGCATTTGGCAAAGCACCAAACATTTATTTCAGTTTTACATACGTTGTAAACATACTGTAATTACACAGGTTTGAAAGCGGCTCTAAAGTCTCTGGTATCATAGCTGTAAGCTAAGGAGGTGGAGATGCAAACAGATCTTGATCAAAGTGAAATCTGAGTCAAGAGAAAGAAAGTGGAAGAGATCACAGCGCCTGGGCTCAGCAGAATCATATGAACCCAAACACTTATCCTCCTAATCTTAAATAATCATGGCAAAGGAAGGTAATATGAATAAGGCAGCGCAGAATCACATGAAGAGCACTAATCATAGCCAACAATACAGACATTCAACCCCGCAGTTTTCAGAATCCAGTTTTAATATTTTTGAACAAACAATTCAAGGCACAAGAAAACATTTTGTTCATTGTTACAAAGAAGAAACTCAACAGGGATTTGAATGTGCGAAAAAAAAACAAAAAAACAACTGTATGAATTTAACTACACAAAAATCATCCTTCTTATTAAGTCAGACACAAGTAATGTTCAAACTTGACTGTGTTATCAAGTAAAACAAACATGGTTGAAAAGCCAAATATGTTGACATTTGTAAAGGAAACTGAGGTAAAACATCTGAGTGATCTGTGTGGAAGAATAAGCCCTTTCATATCATATACAATTTATATTATTATCAAATTAATATGGCTTAATTTCCCAATAAACACACCAACTGGTATAAAAACGGTGTTCTGAGTTAAGAGTTGTGCTCCAGTTTCCTTTGTTCTCATACAAGTCAAATAATGGAGGTTGTATTATTTACAAAAGGATAATTTTATACTTACAAACTGGAGCTTTTGTCAATTTATGTCATGAATGTCTTCAAAATACATAATATTCCTCATCACATTTTTTTCTTAAAATATATTTATAGGATTTATTTCTACTATAGTTTAACAAATACTTTAAGAGCTGGGGCACATGCAATCTTTTAGAGTGGATTCGGACAGGAACAGTATTGTACAAAATAATAATAATAATTACAGTTTTATCAAAAAAGAACGTTTTGTAGCACCTTGAGTGTTTTGTGATTCTGCACAAAAGAACCTCTGTGGTTGTATTCAGAGCAGCACCTCGAGCACCCAGAGAGGGAGGCGTGGCGGGAGGGGAAGGACAAGGGAGGATGAGGTTTGGGGTGAGTGGATCCTCTCTCTGCTGCTGAAAGTGTGCCACTGTCCGCCACGGCATCAAATGTCCTTTTCCTGATGTCACTCCCATTACTAAGTTAAAGTCATGTGATTCTGGCCCTACAAGGGCGAGGAGTAGTTTCCCCTGGTCAGCGCTTTCATGACAGGGCTTGGGGGCACTCTTCTTCTCCAGGCTTGAGTGGATCTTCTCGGCAACAAAAAAAAAACACAGGTTTTTGCTTCGCGGGGAGAGAAGGTAAAGGTTGATGGAGCTCAGCATGTGGGTGTTAATATGTACCCTCTGACCCTGTCCTTCAGCAGGAAGCAGGGGCGTGTCTAGCCGAGGAAACAGACAGGGCCGACCTCGAAGCCAAACCTCTGGTTGGAGTCCCCAAAGTCATTCAGCATGACGTCAATGATGGGAAGCTGGTCGATGCGGGGAGTGTTGATCTCCATCACCGTCTTTGAATAGCCCTGCTTCAGCTGCAAGCACAAAGGGCGAACGAGAGGACAAATGTCTTATAGTACGGTTCCTATAATGGTTATAAATCCCATTATTTTCAGTTGACAGCTTCTCTAATGTGAAGATTTGCTACTTTTTATTTTTGGGGGAGAAAGTTGATTTTACAGACCAAAAAATGAGTGTGGTGTCTATTCTTTTAACAAGTACCAAAAAAGATCTCAGCTGTCATTAAATCAACATCAACTAGACTATCTATCCCCGGGTGACAACAACTAAGAAATACAGCAAATATTCACATTTGAGAAGCAGAAAACTGCGACTGTTTACGATTTTTCCTTAAAAATGACTTGAACAATTAATTGTTCTAACTAAAACAGCTGCATGTTAATTTTCAGTCGATAAGTAGGGTTCTGTGTTTAATCCCTTGAGTATTCTGGTCTGCACCTGTACGAATATTTTTTTGAGGATTAATGTAATACCGTGTGATTTGTAGAAAAGTTTAATTGCAAACTGAAAGTTAGAAAATGAATGTTTACCGAGCAGCCGTCCATCAGCGGCTTGATGAAGGGATTATTGTCGTAAGACATCTCCTCATCATTGGAGCCCAGGAAGCGCAGTGCTTTGTCGTAGTTGTCAGCCTTGGCGTCGTACCAGGCCACAGATTGATGGCAAATGTAGGTGAAGTTCTGCCTTGCCGAGGAGCTCAGCAGCTTCAGGAAGGTCATCTGTACTGTGCTGATGGTGTTTTCTGCCACGTCAACGTAGTTCAGCTAAAGATGGACAGAGGGAGAGAAAGACAAAAGAGGGAAGGAGGGAAAAAAAAGGGGGAAAGGGAGATACAGAAAGAACAGGATAAGGATGGGGAGAGTAGGAGTAATTCATGTTGAATATAAAGGTTGAAGCAAAGGAAAGAGAAAATTAGGAAAAGGAAAGGTGAAAACGGTAAATGAGGGAGATGTTTGACAGTGGAAGGCGAGAAGGAGAGAAGAGAGAGATTGTAGGATTGTAGAAGAGTTACTGTCACTGAGACAAAGTGATAAAGCAGCAAAATTTGAAAAACTTATCTAAAAAGGAAGGTGAACATCTACTGGGAGGTAACAGAAGAGAAAATAATAAGTTGTGTGGGTTGACTCACAATTTTGCCACGTTTAAATTCACTGAACCATGAACCTGGTGACTCCTTGGGCCAGTTGGATATTCTAACCTACAAAACAAACCAACAAAAAAGGTCAATTATTCAACTGAGATCAGGAACAGCTGGACATTTCAAATGTTTTCATTTACTATTATGACCATAAAATATTGAGTTGAATCAGGTCTGATGCTGTAATTAATTAGATAACATAGCTTATTACTTACTCCTGTGGATTTCTTATCTGGGTAGATGCACGTTTCTCCAGCTGCTGTGAAGTTACATAACACTTTGAGGGAGTCTCCTATGCAGCCCTGGTTTGGATCAATCCAGTATTCACCTGAAATGAGGCAGAAACAAGGCAGAGGTATTAAGCACGGCTCTGTTCTGTACACAACATATTTAAGTCTTGCTATTTAGCCTTCCTTCCTTCGCTGCCTTATCTTTAATTGATATTTTATATTAATAATATACTATAATAACATTACCAAAACAGTTTTTTTTAACATTAAATACATTCACTGGGGAAGGGGGAAACAAGGAGAAGTAGGGTGTTTTTTCTTTAAACCCAAGTGCTGCCATCTTCCTTTCAGGATGCATGCAGGGCTGATAACCTCCAGAAATAAGACTTAGCATCCTGTAAATAACAAGAAAGGCAAAAACCCAGGGAACAAAAAGTACCACAATGTACTTCTGCTTGTAAACCTTCATTTCTGTGAGGTTCTGGTAACTAAAGTTGACACATACATCAACATGTATATCAACTCTCTCTTTCCTTCTCTGAATTGTGGGAGCTGGACAGGGTTTTTTTAAAAATCGTCTAAAAAGTGAATAAAACTAACACAAGGAGAGAAAGCAGGCAGAAATTACACTGTTGTAAATAAAATGGAAATTTTACTCTTGGTTCCTACTGATTGTTGTGACTCTTGACCTATACAATCTTTACCATTGCAGTTGGAGAGGAAATGCTACTGTTGATATATTCTGTTTCACTGAAAGTGAAAGTTGTCTACATCTTACCGTCTGGGAAGTCAGGCTGGCTGAGGTGCAGGTCCTTGCAGGTCCTTGCAGGATTGTCTTGGGTGCCCAGAGGGAACTTCATGCGCTCAATGTCTTGTTTGAGGTTGTTGAGTGATCCAAAGACATCATCCAATCCCTCCATACCCACACTCTCAATGCCATAGTCTGCCAATGCCTCATCTTCCTGCATCTCAGCCTGACGCCTGGCCCTTCCGGATGAGTGCTGAATGGGCAGTGGCTGGACGACGTCAGCAGGTGGACCCTGAAGCACATTGGTTAAAGGTCAAGCACATTATTTGTGTTCATCAACTAATAATTTTGTGATTGTGCACAGTCTTGCTAACTTACAGGTGCTCCAGGTGGTCCAATCAGTCCAGGTTCTCCCTTCTGCCCAGCTGACCCCTGACAAACAAATATTATAAATTGGAGTTAATCATTTTCATACTGTCGAATAAAATGAATCAATTGAAAACATGATGAGGGATAAAAACATAACTTACAGTTGTTCCCTTGGATCCTTTCTGTCCTTGTGATCCCTGTTGTAAAAGCAGCATTAACAGATCAACAACAGCCATGATGTAACACGGTGTAAAAAATACAAGATTAACTAACAAGAAGTGAAACTTACAGGAAGACCAGGAGGACCAGGAGGGCCAAGAGGACCTTGTGTACCAAAAATACCCTTATGACAGACAATAGATGACATTAGACAGAATGCAGTAATGGGAGGTCTCATGTAAAATACAATAAATGACTTGGTATATAAGTATTTTTAAAATATTTATATACATTACATCACAATATGGCAAAGTCATACAAAACTACTAATGCTTTGCATAAGGCTCTTTACACATGTAAGGAAAATTCATTCTTATAGTTTAATATTTTTATTTGATTTAGTGCTTTTTATTGAAAAGTAAATAACACTTTTCCTTGTATGGGAATCTGACCTTCTCCATGAAAGTGACACTTTATCCATACATTTATGCAGAGATTCACATTCCTTTGAAGACAACTGGGAGCACACAGTATTTTAAATTGAGGCTGACAGAGAGATTGACTTACAGCATCTCCCTTGCCACCTGTACTACCCTGAGGTCCAGGCAGACCTCTGTCTCCCTTCTCTCCAGGCTCACCAGGGGGACCAATCAGACCGATTAGACCTGGATGACCCTGGAATAGGAAACAAAGGACATGAAGGACATATTGAAACAAAATAGGCACTAAAATTAATTCAGTGAGTATTCATACTAATTATGCATTTGTCACATGCTATTTTTTACTTCTACTTCTATTCCTAAAGTTACATTTCTGTTTATTTATGAGCAGCAAAAAATAAAGGCAATTTTTCAGAGCGAAACAAATTCAACTGCAACTTTATGTACAATACCCCGCCAGATGACCTCAGCACTATCTTCTATCTGGCTATAAATAATTAGTGTGTTTATATTGGTCATCATATTTTACAATGGTGGTCTGTCTCGGCACCTGCTGCTAAGCAGAGTTATGGCCATCTGCTTCTGACTACTGCATGCTGGCATCAAACCAATGACCATTACAAATATGATATTATTGGACTTATACATATTCATTCAGAGCATTAAGCCACTGTGTGAACACTCCTCACAGAGCTGAACACTTCTTCATCTCACTAGGAGAAAGTGAACAAAGAGACAGAGGCAGCAGGCCTAGATTGTTGCTTACTTTGGAGGCTTCAGATAAGGCACATAGGCAGATATGAGAAATACACAATAAAGCAATTTGAGATTAGCATCGTAATAATGTCTTGCCTTCTCTCCCTTGTATCCAGAGTCACCTTTCATACCAGGAAGTCCAGGGGGTCCCTATAGAGGGGAAAATATCAGTTTGTCAGGTGACGGTGAAATTCACAATATTTTACAGTTGCAGCCAGCACAGAACTCTGCATTCATGGTGACTAGTATCTCTGCTGCAGAGTAACTGAAACAACTGCTATGAAAAACATTACGTTAACAGTGACTGGTAAACAGCACCATCACCACCTCTCTTGCTTACTTATTCATAAATTGTCAAATGGCTAAAAAGCCTAAAACCTACAGACTTTTTCAACTTTTACAATATCTACATCTATGCAGGTTTTAGTAGGAAGTTAGAATAACATGTCATACAAGAGGTCCAGGAGGGCCGTCTTGACCGGAAGCCCCAGGGAGTCCTTGCTCACCCTGAAAATAAGGAACAAAATAATTAAAATAGTCCACTCCAAAGTGATATTTATATACCAGATTTGAAAAACATTACATGTTTTACATTTAAAATAGTACTTCACCAAAATCTACTTACAACAGGGCCAGGGATGCCACGCAGACCCTCAGCACCAGGCTTTCCGGGGGGACCCTGAGGTCCCACAGGTCCAGTTTTTCCAACAGGCCCTTCAGCTCCAGCTTCTCCCTGTGAAAAGTGGATATAAGTACATCATAATTACTCCTCTGTCTTTGTTTGCTTTTTATTTACAGTCATCGTCTCTTACCAGTACACATTGTGTTTATCCTTGAGGAATAACAAACACGTTGAATGTTCTGCATCAAACAACGCTGTATTGTGTTACTGTTTTGTAAGTCCTCTTGCATGAGATACAAACAAAACCTGCTCTTGAGAATATTGCTCCACAGTGGTACAAGTGTGGAAGGTGCTATGCTGTAATTTCATCCAATTTGAGAAATAAAACTATACTGTATCTGAAAGTCATATTAATACTGTGCACTGTTTTACTTCCACATAACCTCTGATTGGAAGGATTCGAGGATTTGCAACATCCAAACACTTCAAATGACGCCAGATCTCTTCTATCGTCTCTGAGCAGAAACAGAAAGTTTTTTTTATGTATTGAAGTTCCACAGATGTCATATCGACTAGGATGATAGGAGAAGGGGATTAAATTGTTCTGACAACCAATTAGGCCTGGATTCGACACTCTAAGATCACCGCACAGGCTTTGTCTTGTCTCCATCAAATCAACTCTAATCCTTTACCTCAGCGTGGACAGAATGTGCACTTTGTATGTGCAGAAGAAAGGAAAAACAAGAGATGGATAACGACAAAGAACAAAAGAACGAGTGAGGATATTTCGGTGATTTGTTAGGTTTTCTGTCTGTGCACTTCTTTGAACTAACTGAGTTGGAGACAATTTCTTTAAGGCTTATGAAGATTGCTCCCATTTGATGCTCTTCAACTGTGCAATTACCAGCACGTAATGCATTTTAACAAAGCAATCAAATCTGCTGATAGCCTCAAGAAACCCCATTGTTTCTTCGTTGAGACTAATCGCCAGCTTGTACAAATACACAGGAACATGTCAGTGTACACCTAAGCAGCATATTACGTGAAAAGGACTGAGCTGGTGTTGCTTTGTCCTTTAGATCAACTACAAGACGTCCATCATCAGATCACAGATATTTAATTTTATTTTGTCGAATGTATTAAGGCAGGCAGGTTCATTTTATGAGAGCAACATTGAATACTTAATGTTGAAATGTAAATACCAATTAATTTTTCAGAATTAATTCATTACAAGGCTGTATTATCCTGGAAAGATTCAGAGAAAAATAAACAACTATCCGTTTTAGTAATGTCCTTGAAGAGGAAGCTGCACTTGAGTCATTAATGAAGGTTATCCTCCTTATAAAATATGCTGAACTGTATGTTTTCCAGTAGACTAACATTTTGCTTTGTTCAGCTATGAAGTTAGTTCATTTTTAACTTACCTTTGATCCCTTTTCTCCTTGTCTACCCTCCTGACCTGCTTGTCCAATGGGTCCCTGAGAAGAACAACAAATAAATGGTAATTGTACATTTGTACAAGAATACTTGTGATACACAAGTACATGACTGTAATTAAAAAAAGGAATTCACTACACCCCCTCTCTCCATGTCAGAACCTTTTACAGACTCCAATAAGGTAATTATTCTCTAAAAGGGAAATTATCCAACATTGGCTGGAAAGCGGGGGTATCATGTACATACTAATTGTTCAGCTGAACATCTTCTGACCTTGAAATCTTTTTATTGAGAGGGTTATGCAGGGCCAAGCAACATCAGTGTGAGCAAATTGTCCTACATTCCAATAATACTGAGCTAAAAGCACATCAACATTTTCACTAAACAGCCTCTAGTCAAAACCTTGTAAGTGGGCTGTCATTTGCTATTAGAAACCATAATCAAACAGACCAAACAAAAGCCACTGGTCTTCGATGTAGGTTATGAGCACTGGCAACTGAGTAAGGGCATTAGTGACTGTGTGCTGAATGTGTGTGTACGGGGGGCATGTGTGTCTGCGACAGTGTGTGCATGTGTGCTAATGTAGTGTGAAGCCACATGCATGCATGAGCACCAAACGTGAATCAATATCAAAGTGATATTGGGAGTGGCTAACCCAGAATTACCTTGCTGAAGGACGGGAAATCATATAAATCCATTAATATGGACATGGAACTGAGGTCTAATTTGTTCTGTACTCTGTGTCATCTGGATTCTACCTCGTGGAAGCCTGGGGCTAAAAGGTACTTGCCATAACACTATTTTTAAAGTGTATGAACAACTGTCTGTGGCTGCATGTTGCATAGAAAATGTGCAAACACGAGTGCCTGTTTTTGGCAATAAATATAAAATCTTACACAGGAGGTGTTTTCTAATTTTATCTCAAATAATTCCACAATATCTAGCCCCAGTAGTATCGAGTACCTACAGTACCTTCACACAAACAGTCTGTTCATGATAACTTACGAAAATGAATGTGTTTCAGCCATGTGAGACTGTTATATTAATTATGTTAAATCTCGAGCAATGAAGAATAATTTAGCATATTACTTCATTGACTGATAATTTATTCACAGTGGTGGCATGATATTCTACTTAATATGGCATTATTAGATTGTTAATAGTGATGTATCAATGTATAAGTAGTATTTTATTGTTGTGGCTGGTTGAGGTGGAGATAGTTTAAACCACTTTTAATACAGCTGTGTATTTAGTGTGGTGGCCCCCAATTTAAAGGTCAGGCTCTCTCCACAAGATAAATCTTAGTTTGTGTAATAATTAATCTGCTGTTTTGCGAAATACTGGATAATTTAACCTATTTGGGCCTCAATCATTTATTCAAATTAGGCCATATCACTGAAACTGAAACAAAAGGCCAGCTTTTCGTATTAGGGTAGAACACTAAAAAGGTTAGGAACCATTGATTTAATCTTAGTATTAAGTATTTCCTTTTAAATAATGTTTTCTTTATGCACAGAAAAGCAAGTAGGAACTACAACTTTCAAAAATGTATTGGGATAAAATGTAGTGGGGTAAAAAATATTTCACTCTGAGATGAATACTGCAGTAGAAGTATGAAGTAACACATAGGATAGGATAAGTACCTCAAATATTCTAATCTGAAAAACAGTGTTTGTCATCCCTATATATACATGACATGCCACAAGTACACTGGATACAGTATGTACTGTGCATTATACTGAGATAGCAGCAGAGCAAGTTGATACTGATGGTCTGGAAGATAAGGAAGATTTTACTGAGCATCATCTCTGCTGAAGTACACAAAAAGAACATCATATCATCCTATACTCTTTCATTCAGTACATTAATGCCTTGCTTTATTGCTAACTGTAAAACATTATTATAGTGAATGGACGGCATCATAAAAATGCTACACTTGTGAAATGAAGCAATCTCAGCTTATGTCTGATGTGACATCCAGGGTCCCCAGTGCCAGAAATTAAAGTGACTAGTTAATAGCAGCAGCAACAGCCCCACTGTTTTTACATTACTGCCAGTGAAACTCACAATATGTCAGTATTCTCTTCCAAGATGATCTCTACCTGCAGTTACTGGTCATTCTAGACTCTCTGTATAACTAATGGACACTATCTCATGTCACATTATTCAAAATATGCCCCTATCATCAGAAATGTGTATCATCCTACAGAATGTAATAGCTCAGAGTCTGTGAGTAGTGCGAGTATAAAATCAGAAGAACTCAAGTGATGAACAGAAGCATCCTCTCATGCATGATTTGGGAAATATACTCACCCTTTTACCAGGAGGTCCTGGTACTCCAGCCTCACCAGATGGACCTGCAGGGCCCTAAAGTAGAGTAGGTTGAGCGCTTAACTCCACTTAACAAAAATTAAAAATCTGAAGCATATAATGAAAAAGCACTGCGAGCAAAATCCATTTTCACAGTTTTTAGATTTTGAAAGAAATGTAGATTCAAATGACTAGTATTCAAGTGACTTCTATAAGATGAGAATAATTCAAACTATTCTGCATTCAGGTTATTCAATCCTGCTCTATTTGATCTTAGTTACAGAGCCTGACTGGCTTTCAAATCATGTAAAACTTACAGGTTGACCAGCTTCTCCGTCGTCTCCTTTGTCACCTGGTAAACCATCAACACCCTAAACACAATAAAATTAAATGTAAAGATTTCTTCTCACAAAAATAAAAAATAGTCAATTCAGTGCATATTTACGGAATGTATAGTATCCTAAACATGATACCACAGCATTAGATTAGATTGACTGAGGGATAAATGTAGCACTTACAGCAGCACCAGGCTCACCGGGGGGACCAGGGTCTCCTGGGAACCCGACAGGACCCTGCAGACAAATTGAGACAATGAGAAGACTGAGCATGACTCCAGTGTTTGACATCATGTCAACAACAGCTCTGGCAGAAGACGGCTCGACTGAGAAATATGACACACTGATGCTCTCGCTGACAGCTCTAATAATGCATCAGTCATGGTTCTGTGTGTGCGTATGTGTGAGTGGAGCTGACATACAGGGTTACCCTTGGGACCGTCATCTCCAGAGGGTCCACGGGCACCTGCGGGTCCAGCAGCTCCTGGTGGGCCGGTTTCTCCCTTCTCACCAGTTTCTCCTCTGGGGCCCTGAGGGGAATACGCATCATGGATTTGTCACCATGAGAACCAAATAAGGGCCATACATGCTAAATAAGGCACAAGACAAGTGTGTTCGCTCCAACTGGCGTCAAGATATGCACCCAAACTGAACTCGAAGCACGGCCTCAAGAGCTAAAAAATGAAACTAAAATATCCTAGCTTTAAGATAATCTGCTGTTGAGTTTCTTATTAAAGTATTACACTAAAGAGTCTCATTATTGCAGTATCGGTTTTCTGCTCTAATAATAGCAGACACAGTGCCTTAAAGTGTTGGCTATGACTCAGAGCAGAAGTTGAAGCATATTTACAAGCCTAGAATCGTTACGTGGCTCATTGGAGCCAAGCGCTTCTCTAGTCAATGCCAGTATAGTACCTTTGAAATTGACCTCAACGTGAGGTGAAACACTGGCTCTATCTGTCACTGTAAACAAATACACAGTAGGAGACGGATATGTCAATACAACCTGATGGACTCACACTCAATGAGGGTGAATGGCCATTACCCATAACTAAGGTGAGGCCCTGTGGGTCTACACAACTGTCACTGGATCAATGACAATGTTGCAGTCTGAGATAATTAACATCAAGATAGCTATTGTGATACTTTATCCCGATTTTATACCACTGGAAAGTAAAAAGCAGCGGCACTTCTGCAGGTAAACACAGCATGCTCCATTAGGAAACAAATTTTGTGCAAAGTTGTGTATTAAAGTAGTTGATGGGCAACTGAATTAATGTTCACTGAGTTATGATAAAGTGACCTTCATGTCATTTAACATGCTCAAATCTTACTGCAAACACACTGTGTTCTCTCGTGGTGCTTCTGTCGCACAACAGAACTCCAGGGACATTCTGACTTTTCCCTCTAATAACAGTCTGGTACAGGAGGTTAGATTAATGACACCACCCACAGCGGAGGTATCCAAATGTGGCTGAGCTAATTATCTGCTGAAAAGCCCTCAGGTTGCTAGCATTTCTACACACCAGCCTACAGTAATACTCAGAAGTAGAACAGCTCCCACAGCTGAAGTGTCAAATAATAAACATAACTTAATTAGCTGTACTCACACATATTCACAGGCAGACTTTTGAAACAATCGCAATTCCACATAGGATGAAAGACAAGCTGCTGAACTGCGCGTCATGCTACCTCCCATACATTTTAAGAACTGTTTGTGCATGAATAAATGGCCAGCTCACTTGTTTTTTCCTTTTAAATAACTGATGCTATCACATATTAAATGGAGAGTACTTTAGCATAATACTGTACTTACTGCGACACCAGGCTCTCCAGAGGATCCTGGGTTGCCAGCCTCTCCGGTTTCTCCCTGTTGTAGCACAGTGAAGTGGATTATCACACTTGCAGTAAATAATAAAGACAGTGTTGTTAGCGGATTTGTGTACTGGTTGACAGAAGAAACAAATCGAGGATAAAACTATAAATACTTTTATCCCCGATTTGTTTGCTCTTCTCCATTTCAAACACAGTAGGCCTTTTTTAAGTGAAACACTACACGGAATTCACTTATTCTGTGAGAAAACAGAGAATTAAACAAAAGTACCTTAAAAATGCTTAAGTATGTACACATCATCTGGACATGTTAGCTTCCTACCTTCTCACCAACAGCTCCTGCTGAACCGATACCACCAGGAGGACCTTGAGCACCCTGTGAACCAATCACAGTGAGATCAGTTAGATATTATGCAAAGAAAGTAAAAGTCACTTAAGAGAACCTTAAACTTTTTTGACAAATAAATACTTTGATAGAAGCACTGTCAAAAGTCAAAGACAATAAAACCTACACTTGCTCCGCCTGGACCTTGAGGACCTCTGGGGCCAGGAGGACCAGGTGGACCCTGTCAGCAAAAACAGAAGTTCGATCGAATTAGTAAGCTTTACTTGTTAACTAAACTTAACATATGTTCTAAGGATAAGCAAATAAAACATTTCATCATATGGGAAACATGCAGAAAACATAAGTGTACATTCAGAAATAGCAGAGATGTCAGAACCACTACAGCCATTTTTCACACATTGCCTGGTATTACATCTTCCTTTAGAAATAATGTAATAGCAAAACACAGCAGCTGTGTGAGCAGTGAATGCTGATTTGACTATTTGCAGAAGCATTTCTCTGACTTTGATGGCACCTGTTATATTACAGAAAATTAAGGATTTGATTGACAACATAACTGTTTCTTATGAACACATCACAGTGACTATTTAATGCCCAAGTCAAAAATGTGTTAGTTATGCCTCGGCATAGCATAGTCAAGAATATAAAATAGCAATAAAACTGTGACAATAGTTGGACAGAGAGAGGTAGGACAAAGGAATACAAGGTTTTCTGTCTCTGTGTTTATTGTGAAAGTAGTACTTTATTGTAGTCTAACTGTACCAATAAGCGCTATTTTGGAACAGCTGAAAAGTTTGTGTCAATACATCTTGCACAGACTTCAAAAGCACATGCCAAGTGGCTGGTGGAGTTGCCAAACTCCGCTACCAGCCAAAACTCAGGACAATCAGAACAATTACCCACTTCATTGGGTTGTACGTGAAAACAATATGAATCGCTGTAAGGGAGAAAAGTCACAGAATGAGATACACTCACCATTGGTCCAACATCTCCATTCTCTCCCTTCTCACCAGGAGGGCCGGGCAAACCCTGAAAAGAAGACAAATATTGTTCAAAACAAAGAAAAAAGGTCATGACTGGCAGCACCCGAGACAAAACTGCAATTTAGAGAATCCACTGACAGGAGCATAAATACATTTTCGCTGCTCGTTAACAGAAACTTTCAGTTGTGTATTGAGTAGTGGGCTTTAGGCTGCAATGTGATGGAGAATGCATTAATACAAGCAGAACCCCTGAGTGTAAACACACAATTAGTCAAAGAGGACACCTATTGTAATTAAAGGCTATGGAAGGCTTGGTTATAATCAGCCTCTGTAAATTACAGGGTTGGAGCTCCATCCATCTATGTCCACAGGAAAGTGGAAACAAAGGAGACAGCGCAGGCAGTGCATATTATGCAGGTTTGGGATTCAATCATGCATGACTAAAACAGTTTGAATACAACTTAGGAAGGTGCATCTGCAATAAAAATGTAAGAGCTCTTACTTTTCATTGTGTTTTATTGTCTATCTGCATAATTGCAGTTATTTGTTGTGCTAGTTTGGCTCAAATGATGGAGCGTGCGTAACCAAGAGGTGGGTGAAAAGGAGTGGTTATGATAAGTTACAGTAAAACCAAAATGGCATGGATATCAATCACTGAGATCACATATGTGTAGTTTCAGCCCATTTTGTTGATTTACTGTACCTGCAACGGCAGAGATGGCTAATTTATAACATATTCAGACTGGAAATGTAGTCACAGTAATAAAGCATGATGCTAGTAATAATGAAAAAATAAATAAATCACCAACTTATTTAATGTATAACGTTTGGATGTGACGGGCTCCTGATCAGGACTGGGCTTGTTTGTAAAATAAATTGAGGGGGGGTAAAATTAACATAGGCCATATGCACACATATGTAAATGCACACACTACTGCTCTGTGGCACATATATCAGCACAAATCAATAAATGTTTACTTATGACCTGGCATTTCCCTCTACTTTTCACCCACCCCTTAGACACTGCTGTAATCAAACCTGATATTTACTTTCCTCTGCATTCACCATCTTAACCTCTTAATCTGAAGAATTCACCTGCTCAGCGAGGATTCCAATATTCCACAGCAAACACAGCCCCAAATCATGGAAGGATTTCAAACCGAAGCCATTCGTTCCCCATAGTCAAAAATCATTATGGCTACGGATAATTACATTGAAGGGCTGAGCTTGCAGTGGCTGCTGCCATCTATTGAAGGGCAGCTTAGCCAAACATAATTAAAAGAGTGGAGATGGAGTGCATTATGTCCAATTAAAAGCCAATTGCACTTAATAACAACGTTATCTGGCCCTATTGACCAGCGGGGCTTTGCTCTAATTTCATCCTCAGTGAGTCCTTGGATAATTGACTTTTAGATATTCTAAAGTATGCCGTTTTCTTTATTCATTGCCACCAAAGCAAGTTTCCTGATTGTCAGCTGATTGGCTCAAATCAGTCACTGCTCTGACCTTTTGCTCCTCTTTCACTCTGTTGCAGTTTTCAGAAAAGGGAGCTGAACAGAGCAAAGTAGAGCCAGGCAATAGCAACAAAAAGCTTGATCATAATCTCAGTCCTACATCAACATGGGTAAACTTTCTTTACACACAATATCTGCAGAATGCAGACACAGAATATTAACATTTAGTTTCCTAAAATGAGTGAATGTTAAAAACGGTGGTCAGAAGATAAATAAGAGATACAAGATAATAGTAAATCCTAAAATATAGTGCAACAGCAACACAACAGTAAAAGAGGGAAGATGTTATTGAAATGACTTCTTTTTAACACTATCTGTCTATATTATGCTATAATAGGTAAAAATGCATATTATGATGTTACATGACATTAACCAGCATTAGCAACAATAAGATAAGTAAGCATCATTTCAAGTAAAACACTCTCATAAATCAACTGTGACCAATAAAATACAATCACATGCTGTAGATCAATGTGAGAGGGAGTAGAAGTGCAGGTCAGTAATTGACCTCAAATATCACACTTCTCTGTAGTTCTTCAATAAGCATAGTCCATTTTTGTGAAGGTATGTTGTACTGGGTGCTAGACACAGTTTAGAATATTAACTGGGTGACAGATTTGATAAGGGAATAATAATACAAATATGTCTCTCCTGTTTTCAACCTGCTGCAGAGTTGTTGTCCGTTTTCTTAAATTTCTCTAGGAAATGGACACTGCATACGTATTGCCCTATGTCTCTTATGCAACATATTTGCCAACAATATGTGAATTTATACGATAAACTAGATAAAATAGCTAATCAAACGCCACAGCAGCTGGTCTCTTATTCGGGGCTAGGAGCACTGCAGGGGAGCGGTTTACTGCATGATAATGATGCAGTCTGAGTGGAAAAACCAACGGCTCCACCACTAACACAATGGCAAAATGCCAAATGCAAAATGTTAGCAGTGGTGATGGATTTTTAGCACTGTCTATGCTAACAAAAGTCCTTGAGGGGGAAAAAATATTATTTGCCCAGGAGCAATATGAAGTGTAATTAGGAGCCAAGGCTGCATTAATAAAATATGCTCTGATTTGATGTAATGTAAATGATGTAAGGCGAGATGAAATGTTGTCAGTTTAAGGGTTATGGAGGAAGTCATTCGGCTCTGCCTGGCTTTGACAAAAAGAAAACAATGTGCATATCTATGAGACTACATTCAATGTGATCGGGTCGTCATGTGTTCAGCGAATGAGAGAAAAAGAGCCAACATGAATGTGTGTTTGTGTGTGTAAAAGAGGCAGACTTAGAGTTACCTGCAGTCCAATAGGTCCTGGTAGACCTGGGAATCCTCTGGGTCCTTCGTCTCCTTTCTGGCCAAACATACCCTGCTGTCCTCTTGGTCCAGACTCACCATCACTGCCCTGTGAACAGTCACACAATCCAAACATCTTTATTCTGATCCCCATTAGCCAGAGCTTTAGCATATTCAACTCCACAAACACTTGTATCTATGTGTTTTCCCTCTTACGGGATTTCTCTGCCCCCTTAATCCTCTTCAAGGTTATTGAGTATATCCAAACTCACATGGAAGAGTGTGGGTCGATGCCCATATTCAGACACAGATTAGGATGGACAGTTACCTTAATGCCTTTTCTGAAGGTCATTTTATGGCACTTTCATCCATCGATTCTCTACACACACACAGTTTTGCCTGGGGCCATGCACTCTGGACAGGTCAACAGTCTATGTCAGCATTAATATATGACCAGAAAATGTATCCTATTTTAGGCTATTTTAAGTTTAGTTATGCAGTAATGCATGAAAGACATTTAAACACAAAACAGAAAAGGGGAAAGGATGCAACAGTCCAAACAACTGTGCTGCTAGACTACATGGGGAATCCTATCAAATCTCCCCAACAGGGAATGCAGGATACAGTACAGAAGAGCTACAGGGTTGTGGTACACAGTGTATGTGAAAGATGCTGACTTTGTCTGAGAAGTCGGAGGTACACAGGGCTACAGAGAATAGAAAGGGGAGACTACGGGGGAAAGAGTGAAGTGCTGACAAACTGGGAGTTTTCAGTTCAAACGCATGTCAGCACTTGAAAGTGCTCGAGGAGCTCTAGCTGAGCCCTGGGACATCTAGGCAGCCGGAGGCGCAGGTAGTGAATGCAGAACAGTTTAAAAGGAAATGTTAGTTGATTACAGGTAGCGTGAGTACAGCTTTGAACTGAAGTGTCAGAGACAAGGTGGAGTAAAGTTTAGAGAGACTTTAAACACAGAAAAGTCACAACTCTGCCTGCCCCAACAGCACCTTAGGGAGATTTTAAATCAGAAATGTGTCTGACTGTAGAGCTCTGTTAAGCGGTGTGTTGCTTCATAATCATCGCAAACATCAGATGTGTGAATTACAATTATAAAAGATGAAAGTCATTCTATGCTTTTTCATATTTTACGATGTGACTTTACTGTTATGATGATGGGTGTCGACACAAATCACACAAAGACAAAATCTTTGCAAGACTTTCCTGAGGATTCCTAGAGCAAAGCAGAGACTTTCTTTGGAATTTCCAAAAATGTTACCAAAAATCCTACATATGAAAGTCAACAGTTTGTAAATAGACCTATTTCTGGTTTGCATGCCCACAAAGTGCAGTCGCACCAATATGCTCAGGTTGAATATTAGTTTTTCTACCATTGTACTCGGCGAACCAGCAGCCTTGCTGGTTGGGGAAAGGGAGGCCTTAAAGACATAGGAGCTAACAGGAGTTTCAGACAAAGGGTAAAAAGAGGTATTATAAAGGCCCACTATAAGAAAAATAAATAGTTTTTTGAATTATAAATCATCACCAAAACAATTTCAAGGGAGCAGAATATAAATATAAATAAAATAAATTGTGTACAATACATCATTTTCAACTAAAACATACAACCCCAATTCCAAAGAAGTTGGGACACTGTGTAAAACCTACATAAAACACTTTTTTTGTTTGTTCTATTGTGAATAAAATATGGGTTTATGATTTTGTCTCACATTTAAACTATTCTTAGGCGGATTTCTTACAGTGTCCCAACTTTTTAGCAATTAGCGTTGTATTTGATCTACAGAAGTTTGATGAGCTGCTTGACCTTACTTACATTTTAAAGACAACAGCAGTGACGACTGAACTGACATCAGTTTATTTATCTCCCTTCACAAAAAGCTGCATTTTTTTGGATTGAGAGATACTATTGTCAAAACTGATAACAACATTAGGGGGTGGACTAAATAAAAGAGGGCACATAATTTTGAAACTACCCAGCACGAGTCAGGACTCAGTTATGAAGATATGAATACACATGAGCAGACTGACTCACCAGGATAAACAACTGTTAAATTATTTGTTATTCAGCTTGGGTGCGCTACCTGCTTGCGGCAATCCGTCTCACCAGGTCTTTTCTAGCCCCCACAGAGCCGTGCGGATGCTGAATTTTTTGCAAGAATGGCTGTTAAGGCCCGATAATTTACAGCAATGAGCTGTTAGTTGCCCTCAGGCCATCAGATATTGTAGAAACAGGACTTTTCCTGTTGTGTTAATGAGATGGATGAGAGGAGGACGTTCTGCAGCATACAAGACACTATGTTAGTTAGGTCTAGGTCCTGGATGCTAAAAATACTCTATTGCTATGGACAATCTATTAAAAGTTGTGGTGGAAAAACTCATTCTGGGGTATCCTGCTATTAATGCATTGCCACAAGGAAAAGCTGTGATGAAAATACCATTTGTGTAACAATATGATGATAAAGGGAAAGGGATTTTTAAATAGGGCCTGCAGCCAACGGCTTCTGGACTGCAGAGGCAATAGTAAAAGCCAGTATAGCTTGTATAATGTATCCCTGTCCTGCCTGGAACTGTGCTAAATTTCTATTCATCTGGGGAATAAAATTTCAACTTTATTAATTTCCTTTTTATATGGTCAGTCTATTTTGTTGTGACAGAAGTCTCCAACTAAGAGTCAAATGTCCACTTTTCTAATCTAAACACTTACAGCTCACATCACAAGCCAAAAACAAAAAAAACTAAAACAAATACTAATATTCTTAATACAACATGGCTGGTAAGAGATAGATAACGTGTAGTCCTGTTTAACCAGACAAAAATTATTTTGGTCAGGTTCCCGTTCCTGCTTTGAGTAATCGCCTTTGAAATCTTCAGAAGACCTTGAAACTCAGTAAATATTTCAAACTTAATTTGGCATTTCTTTGTTCTGACCCAGAACTCATCATAGTAACCGGGGGCTCATGTAGGCTAGAAAAACAACACTAACATTGTTAATGAATATTTAAAAAGCAAACATTGTGTCTATAAAATGTTTTGAAAAGATGACACACAAGAAGACTGCACAATATTTTATGGGGCAGAGGTAGCATCAGATGACCAGTAGAAGTGATACTCACAGCTGGACCAGGAGCTCCAACTACACCTTGGAGACCTGCTGGACCTGGTGGACCCTGAAAATACAAGGAACGATAAGATACACAGTCAGAGACAAGACAGACCTGCTGTTTCTACACTAGACAACAATGAAAGTTAATGAAAATAAGTTAAATCTATACATATTTTAATATCTAAGTAATTTGAAGTGACTAAAATCAAAGTCAATAGAAAAGTAGAAAGTATAAATGTTTAAGATGAACAACTAAAGATAGCAGCATGTTCAGCTCATCTCAGTATTCAGCTCCTAAGATTTGGCCTAAAACTAATTTAAAACATAATCAGTTTTCATCATAATCTCCTTCAGGAACTAATTTCCCTGAAAGTAATAAAGAGAAAAAAATAAAGACTCACAAGTTCACCCTTGTCTCCTTTGCTTCCCTTCTGTCCAGGTCCACCAACTTCTCCCTGCAGTGCAAAACAAACAGTAGTGCTCACATCTTTCCCCTTCATCTAAAAACGCTCTTGCCTCATATGTTTATTCAAAGTCCAATATCTTAAAGTGTCACCTCTACCACAACTGAGCAGTAAATATTTCTCGGGAGATTCTAATTTGATTGGCCCACAAAGATCTCCGGCGAGTGTTTGCAATTAATTGATTGGCTCCCTGTCTAACCCCATTGGCACTATGATTGACAAAACAATGATAGAAGACGTGACTGGCATTAGGAGAAGTGTGATGGTTAAGGTTTGAGATCAATCAATCTTAAAACTCAAAGTAGCAACAGGAAAAGAAAATAGTTCTTTATGTGTGGTTTATGTATGTATGTATTAAGTTCTGTCTTTTCTATGTATATATGCTCTAAATTTTAAAATACTGCATAGATTTTGTGTACAAGACATTTCTTTTGAAAAGCATCTATTGTATTCTTTAATGTTATCAAAACTAATTTTTTGTATTACAGAAATCATTGGTGAACTACATTTTATTAGAAAGGAACTAATGGTTACAGAACCGGAGCTCTGAGGACATCTGTTTTTACCCAAAACAAGTACATAACATATTTCTTTTTTGAATTTTGAATTTTTAAAATTAAAAATCAAGGAATCCCTTATATTTTGTTTATACAACTTTACCTTGTCACCATCCTCTCCAGGAGGACCCTGAGGACCAGCTGGACCAGGAAGACCAACAGGGCCTTGGATGCCATCACGACCAGCAGGGCCCATGGGACCTTTCTCTCCCTGAACACAACATTTTTAACAGTCAGCACTACCTATTACAACAACAGCAGCAAAGCATAAATGTCCTCAACTTTAACAATGTATGCAGTGATGAAATGCAGCTGAAATGTTTCACTCAGTGAGAGACAGAAATACTCACAGGGCCTCCCTTTTCTCCAGCAGGGCCAGGTGGTCCTTGGGGGCCATTGCGTCCTGTCAGACCAATGGGACCTCCAGGGCCAGCAGCACCTCTCTCTCCAGGAGAACCCTGTCACCAAAGAACAAAGGTCCATCTGTCATTGCTGCAGTATGTGGTAGCTAAGAAGGAAAGTCAATTTCCTGCAGAGAAGGTAAAGAGAAGATGAAAGCGAAAGGAAGTGTGCTTGGTCTAACTTGAGCATGAAAAGTCTGACTTTTTTAATTAAGAAAGCCTGCAAGTAATACAGTTTCTGCTGACTACAGCAACTTTATAAGCCTCGTTGTTTTATTTGGTTTTTCAATTTTGAAAGAAAAATACCCAGATATAAAAAATATCACTGAAGTTTAGGATAAACATGGTCCTTGTACTACACAACAATCTTTTTATTCAACGGTTTCTTTAATTTGATTACTGTAAAGAGCTGGAACAATGTAACCTGAAATAAAATGACAAACTGAAAACAATAATAAGTAAATCAACCCTGCTGTCAGCCTCAAAGCTTTACTAGGATGAGAGCTGTGCTGATTAGCAAACTCTTATCTAGCTAATAGGATTCAACTGCCAAGACCTTATGAAGGTCCCGCCATTCTTTCACACATCAGTGTGTCTTATTACCCTGCTCTTCACCACACCTGGGTTAGTCCTTATCACTGCATAGGTGAATCAAATCAAACAAACTGTGACTAAACCTTTAATCAGTGGGTCGTTCTTGCATCTCTCTGCTGCACCTACACACAGTTCTTTGAGTCAGGTGACTTCACTTTTTTCTGTTTCCCCATCTCTCATTTTACAAATTTTCCCCCACCACGTGTTTATCTGGCTGGAAACCAAACTGCAACACGAAAATATCCAGACACACATCCAAAGTTTGGGACTCAACGTGTTGCATGTATTTTTTCCATTCTTTTTGTCATGCTGTTATTTCTCTGTCTGTCTCTTTCAAGCACACACACACACACCTCTATAAAAAGAATATGAAATAGCAACAGAACTATAAGACTTTCCCACAGCACAACAGCAGCTCAATCTCTGGCAGGAAATCGATGGGGGGAAATATCAGTTCTCTTGTGTGCGTGGGCATTGCACACCAGCCTCTATTTCACAGAGTTTTTCAAACACTACCAAAACAGTCTATCACATGTTTTCAGCCAATGGCTCACTTTCAAACCAATTTCAGAAAACTCTCTCATTTTGCAGTGGAAATGGTTTCACTCATTCAGAGAACGCCCCTCTTCTCTCTTTCATCATCTTTTCATCCGTGCTCTGCATATCCGCTGTCATCTAATCTGGTGTTTCTCTGTCGCTGGTGAGCAGGGGCAATTATCGGGAGCCTGCGTTTAACGCTTGAACAAAATGTCAGACAGTTCAAAGCTCCCTGTCAGTCAGCTTTCTGTGTAGATTCACCGCCGGAGCTCCCAAGGCTTTTCATTGCATATATCACTAACTGAGAGGCTCTGAGGCAAAGGCAGGAAAAATGGGCCCCACTTTAATTATGAATTGCCCTGCCACTCCTGGTCCTTTTTCTGGGTCCTAAACTATAAAAGGACATGTAAAATGTGACACATGGCAGTATAAGAACACAGATATAGTGTTTAGGAGGATGTCTTCACGGTCAAATCAGTGATGCAGAAGATGTAACACAAGTAATTATATTCACAATAGAAGCATCCTAACTGTAACACAAGTAATTATCAAATGAACAAAAAGTTTCTCTAAAGGCGGTGGTCACATAAAAAAATGATGAAAACAAGACACAAACTTCTTCCATGACAGTTGCTATAGCAACTAAATGTGAAAGGAAAACACCACAGACCAATCAAATTACTGGGATGAAACTAGCTGTTGAAATAGGCAATTAAGCAATGATTAGGCCATACTTCAAAGTGTTTTGTTGGGCAGTATCTTTAATTTCAAATTTAAGAATATCTATTAAAGGTTGTAAAAACACCATAAATCAAGCAGTATATTGCTTTTATCTAACTGTGGAGCTCAGATTCATAAGCCTCTTACTATAAACTGATACATAATGAATCTTAGAACAAGTAATATGCTTATTGTCTGCTGAGCAATATAAGATAAGAAAGTGTGAAACATCAGTATGAGAGGTTAGAGAAAAAACTAGGGACTGTGTGTTTATGGACGTGAATATCCTGTCCTACACAATGTGGCTTTACACTATTGAAATATTGTATTTTACAATACAAGTATGAGTTTTAAAATTAAGTTACTAAACAAACAAAAAAAACTAATAGAAATTGTACTGAGCACTTCTTAATGCAACACATCTTTATAATGAACATTGTTTTAGCTGTTTTGGTGCTGATTTCAATCACCCTGCCCTGCCCCACTCTACCACCCATGTATACTGCAGTTTACTTTCCCTGTGCTGCTGAATCACTGGATTACGGAGCTGCGCACAGCATGTTCAACTCCATTCTCCAAAAGCACAAGTCACTTTTTACCACAATCTCTGTGGCAGGAGAGATGAGGTAACCATAGTAACGAGCTACTTACGTTGGGGCCAGGAGGACCCTGAGGCCCTTCTCCTCCCTTTAAGCCAGCTGGACCCTGAAAGCAGAGGACAGGAGAGGGTTAGATCTCGCTTGCTGCGGGCCACCGCTCAATGCCATTCAAAGAGCAGTAATCACAGCTGTCAAATGGACCTTTAAATGTTACTGTGTGTGTGTATTTGTGCATGTGTGCAGGTATGTGTATACTTGTGGATGATCATGTGTATACAGAGGGCTTGAATCCAAAAAGGGATACAATATTTAGAAATTTGATGGTCTAGTAGTAAAAAGGGACTTCTTTAAAATCTTTTTAAGAATTATGTTTTTAAAAAAAGTATATTTTCTTCTACATACGTGATGCTGTTGATCATTACATATAAACATGATACTTCAGATCCACTCTCTTGTTCACAATACCATACAGATGTATGTACATAAAATCAAAAGAATTGATGAGGTTTCTTTTAATTTATTCTCACGATTGTCATGTTATTTTTTACTGAGTTAGATGTCATTAAAAATCAATTCACCAGAAAAACATAAAAACACAGTTTCTTACTTACTTCTAGGTAAATAGAATTGCATACAGCTTGATTTTTGCATGTTCAGGTTTTGCAATATAAGTCTTTTTTACCCTAGAAGTGAAAGGATTTTTTGATTGTGCTGGTCTGTGAGGAAAAATTACATTTAAAACATCCAACAGCACAGATTTCATTGAAGTTACTTTCTTCAAAAGGAATGTTCACAGCAAGGTCTACGGATTATCCAGAGGACCACAATTCTATTCCGATTTTTTTTATCCCGTGATGACTGAAGCAGGGCTGCAACCATAATTTTTATCATCATTTCTTTTTTTAGCTGTTAGATTTGTCCAAAATAACCACATTTAGAGAAGAAAAACATCCGGTAATAATATGGTTACATTGAATATAAATAATTAATGTAATCATAAGATTTAAAAACATTTACTTAGGCTACACTGAGTAAAACTGAGGGAAAATAGGCCATTACTTTATATATCATGATGTAGCTTAATCTGTACAGTATATTATTAATGCCAGCGGGTCACAAGCTGAAGTATAGTCCATCAATTTCTGGACCCCTGTCACCTGCTCAAGATCCCGGCCCTTGAATGTCATTGCTTGCTGAAACATAGCACCAGGAGGTTGTGACTGCATATGGAAAACACAGCCCAGCAGAGGCGGTAAAGACTTTCATTATAATAACTAATTTATAGGCTCTGACCGAGCCAGGGGATGCAGGAGCTGCCAAGCAAGCCCTCCACCTCCCTGGCTTTTCACATTTTACCATGGTGCATTAGAAACCTGGAAGGATCTCTCTTTTCGAACACACAAAAAGTTATTTATTGGCTCATATATTGCTACTGTGCTATTCCTCAAGACTGAGAGATGGGATGAAAAGTGTGTGTGTGTGTATGTGTGCACCTCTATGTTTCTCAGAAGACAAAAACAAATTATTTGTGTGTGTGCTTGCCTGCGCTCCCTCAGCAAACACAATAAGATAAACTTTGATGTTCTTGCTCATACAACAAGTGTAAATGTTCATGTAAGTTTGTGTCTCTGTGTGACTAGATGGGAGAAAGTGGGAGACTGTTTGCTCATGCAGTGTGTGTTTGTGTGTATGGTGGTGCTGTTATAAAGAGAAAGCCATCCCTCTACACATGGGACAAACATAATGGTGGTAATAAGTCTGGGCAGTGCTGTCTTGTGCTCTCTTAATGGTCAGCCTTGAAATGAGCTTCACCCTCAGTCCCTAAAGCTGATCCTCAGTCAGCCTCAGACAGCCATCCACTCTCACCTTGAACTTTTTCTCACCCACACCAACTTCTTTTGAGAATTAAGTTGGGTTCCTCAGCAGGCTAGAGTGCATCCGTACTCACAAAGTCATGGGTCTGAATCTGAATCAGGGGGCTCTGACTCATCGAAAACGAACAGGAATTTCGAACAGGACTTGAAAGTAGTGCAGCTTTAATACCCCTGAAATCTCCAGACTATAACTGTTTACAAAGACATTTACTAGTAAAAATGTTGTACCACAGCTACAACACAGTATAACCTATTTCAGCCTTCCTGCGGTATACAATGATAAAACATGTCAATAATGCATCTGGCAAAGTCGTCTTCATTACTTCTATGTAAGCCAGTACTGTGCCTTTTAGCCAGGTCTACTGCCAAGCCTGACATTTGGTTTAACAGCAGGTTGTTTGCTTGGTAATTGGGGTTTGGAGCTAAATTCAACCGAGTGTGTACACAGGATGTGGTATGACACACTTCCACGTGCACATGTGAGTGTGTTTGCACAAGTTTATTAATGTCTGGGTGGTCTGTGTGTTACCATGGCCCCTGGAAGACCTCTTGTTCCTTGGAAGCCCTTCAAACCGGAAGGCCCTGGCTTGCCACCGTGACCTTGAAGACCTGGATCACCCTACAGAAGGAGATGGAATAATATCTACATGAATGAAATCTGATATACTGTCAGGTAATCAGTAAACACAGTACTGCTTTAGGTAAAAATACCATGGAGAGAGCTGAATCTGGCACACAGAACACAAAGAGGCAGTTCTTTTTGATAAAAGCTGAAGTTATACCTTATTATGCTGGAACAACAGCAAGTGATTAAGAACTAATGCCAACAAAGATGAATGTGCCAATTTTTAACAATAATCAAAGAAATAATAAAGTCTAGAATAAACCAGCCATTAAACACTGTATTTACACTATTGTACTTCAATTTTCCTAACATTGTTATAATTCCTAAACTATGACCTGTTATTTTTTCCAAAAGATAAAAACTCACTTTGATAAATGTTTAAACTTTTGAAACCATTAACTTTCAACAAAAAGGATGCACTTACAGTAAAAATAAAAAAAAACTATTAAAAAAGCAAACAAACAAACAAAAAGTAATGAAAAATAAATCTGTTACACTCAGTACACTCAAATACAATAATAATAACATAATAATTATTATGCTGTTTGACCTTCCAATACAATATAACTGGGTGCTGCTTTGACCACAACTCTAAGTGGTTTTTATTTCTCTATATTTTATGTCCCCCCACAAATAATAGAATAAATGTTTTAAATCAAACGGCAATGAGTAGTTCAAGTACAGGGATAAATAAAAACATTCAAAATGTATATTAACCTTCTATGAAAGAAGCCAGAAACTAATTTCCACTGAGTTCCTCTAATGTACAGGTGAGGGGGAAACTATAACTATATATGTAAATATTTATACCTGGTGCAGTTTGTTTGTGTGGCATACACTATTCATGCTTATTTACCTTTCCACCCTCTTTTCCAGCAGCTCCAGGTAGACCTTGCTCCCCAGGGGGACCAGGAGAGCCTGGATGTCCTCGCTCTCCACTTGGCCCCGTCTCTCCAGTCGGTCCCTGTCAAGGACAACACAGACATATGTTTGACCTTTACTTTTTGGTATCTAAATGTTATAGAATTGTTTATTTTGAGCCCGCACTACAGTACTGACTGTGTGATGCATCATGATAATGAAAAAATCATAATTTTCCAAAGGCAGACATATGAAAAAGTGAGGTGAGTTGTATACTACCTGTGGGCCAACCACCCCTCCAGGTCCTGGAGGTCCTGTCTTTCCTTGAAAGCCCTAAAGAGAAAAACAGAAATATTGTTTCTGCACAGAGGTGGAGTAACGTAGTATGTGCTATCTACTTAGTACTAAAGAGTATTTAAAGTATCTGAGCCATACAGAAAATCAATATTAACTAAATTAAATAAATTTACTCTAAAAATGCTGCAAGTTTTTGAACATGTACTTAAAGTCCATATTGCATGAAAAAGATGGATGTTAGCACCACCCATGATTAATAAAAATTTATCTTGGTTGAAATCTGTCAATTGTTGCAATTAATTAGCTCAGATGTATTGTGATATCTATATTCCATTTACATATTTTGTACATATATATATTTATATATGCTGCTTAATTTTGACCTAACAAAACATTTTGTATGTTATTGGTGCCTGCCATTGAAAATTAATGGAGGCCATGCATGGCCTCTATTCATTTTCAATGGAGGCACATATTGTTCTTCACCTCTAAACTGGCTTCTTTATAGATTTATTTATATCTTATTCTTCCGTCAACCGGAATGCGGCCCGAACGGAGGAGAGAACACACAAAATATACATCAAATCGACTGGCTCGCTCCCGGCATGTGTGCTATTACTTTTCTTGTAAAAATATTAAATACTTTTTAAATAATTTAAGTTTTTCCA
>JAUYWH010000009.1:16103512-16140783 GCA_034779795.1 Ctenopoma multispine | reverse complement strand
CTATCTATCTATCTATCTATCTATCTATCTATCTATCTATCTATCTATCTATCTATCTATCTATCTATCTATCTAACCCCACAATAAAACACATTGTTCAATTAAAGAAACAAGGAAAATTTACGGTTTGATAAAACAGTCTTAACAACTATGACTTATTTACCTTCTCTCCAGCTAATCCAAGGGGACCAGCTTCTCCACCGGGCCCTGTTTTGCCCTTGGGGCCCTCTGGACCATCCTCTCCTCTGGGTCCTTGTACGCCAAACTCACCCTGGATACAAAGACAAAAATGAGCACAGACATTTTTTTTTTTTTTAGAATTGGAACTTTATTTTTGCATTTATTTTTGTCTAGCCTCAGTTATAGAGATGTTGATTCACCTTGTCACCCTTGATGCCCATGTCTCCTTTGAAGCCAGGAAATCCATCTTCTCCCTAAAGATGAAAGGGATTAAAGAATTATTGTTTAGAGCTGAGTGTTTTATCCAGAGTCACAGAGACAAAACTAATGCGGTTCAGTAAGATACTTTAAATATCAAAAAGAAAGAAAGCTGATTGACTGGATAAACAGTAACAGCGATAACACTTTTGAAAAGTTTGTCATGACAGTTTTATAGTAATGTTGGTATAAGTATTTGTGTTCCTTAGAACAGATTAATACTGACATCTAGTGGCCACTTAAATAAGCATTCACATGAGCAGCATTATTCTACTGACTGTATTATTCTGCTGACATCTGGTGGTTCAAATTGAGAATGCATTTCTCAATCTATCAGTGTTTTAGGAAAGGTATGTTTACTGTGTATTTTATTCTAATTAGATTTTTCTGACATATTTTAATACATGAAACCAACTTACCAACATTTCCCATATATATATATATATATATATATATATATATATATACACACACATATATATATATAAAATACCTACAATAAACTATGATGAACGTATAACTTAAAGCCTTGAGGTAAAATACTTGTCCCACAAGACTTTCTGGTGCATAGAAATATCAAAGTAGAAATATCTGTGAAGGTTTGAGATCAAAGTAGAAAGCTTTTGGGAACATCATCAGTACTTTTAGGTAATCTACGAACAGCATAGATTTCCAGATAATTGTGTGGAAAAATGACACAGCGGCACTGAGGTAGCAACATTCAACCACAGCAATCCAAGAAAACAATGGCAGAAGATCAATCTCCACTAAAGCTGCCCTATAAACAGCCTCATTCCAGTTTAATGTTGCACACTCCATTACAGTTCAGAGGCATGGGGACATAACTACCAGCCTGATGGGGCTTTAAGAGTTTTTTCCACTTGCTACATTGAAATGAAGCCTTATTTAAGAAGGAATTAAAACTCTGATGGGCCCATTTTAGGGGAATGACATCTGTCTACCATATTGGGGAAAAGAAGAGACTGAAGAGGTGTTTACCTTTTCTCCTCTGTCACCTTTAAGGCCCCTGATGCCCTCAGCACCCTAGAGAGATAGAAAAATATAGTCCAGATGAAGTTCAAGAAAAATGAAAATTTATCATGACACAATGGCAGAGTGGTATAACTAATACTGAGCTTACTTTCACACCACGGGGCCCAGGGTAGCCGATGGATCCCATAGGACCAGGATGACCCTAAAGGAAGTCATGTGATCAGTGAAGTAAATATTACTGCAATTTGCATCAACCTTTACTGTAATGAACCTCTACTATATTAGAAAATGTTCACTGAAGAATTACCAATGATTTTTTTAAGTCGGGAATGACCCTCAGCATAAGAGACGCATCACAATGATTCAATCATGTACACTACCAGTCAAAAGTTTGCACATATAAAAATGAAAGAAAAGCACATTGTATGTCAAATTGTACAGAAATACAGTGTAGACATTGCTGATTTTTAGTGACTATTGTACAGTAGCTGGAAACAACAGTTTTTTAATAATATTATATTAATAATGCATGAACTAATATTTTACAGAAAATCTTCATAGTAAATAATGACTAAAAATACAAAATACAAATACTGATAGAATACAAATAGTGCACTCGGCCTGTGCAGTAACGCATTACATACATTTTTCAGACTAATGGTAACTACATATTACACTGTAATACACCAAATAAACTACATATGATGGCACTTACAGCTGCCCCTTTTTCACCTGGAGGACCTTCTTTTCCTGGGTGACCCTACAGCAGCACAGAGAGATAAGTTAATATCAGGTAAGCAAGTAGTCAGTCTAAATCACACAAGAGTGAAAACAGTCAGGTGAGCTACTTACAGGAGGACCATCAGCACCAGAAAGTCCAGCTAAACCTTGTTTACCATGAGGTCCCTACAAGATTTAAGATTCAAAGTTTATTGTCATACGCACAGTGTGGATACATGTTTCCATTAGAAATATAATAAGATAGAGCCACAAAACCACAACAAATACAAAGTAAGTGCTTAGTAGTCATGCAGCAGTATGCATATTGTGTGTGTGCTTTTAGCTGTCAGTGCTGTGCAGAGGAACCAGTAAACGCCTATAGCTCAGACTAAAATCTGCAGAATCACTTATGAGGTTTTGACTGAAACATTCACTTATTGGGTTAGCAGAGCTGTGGTGGGAGGACTGAAAATGGGGGATGGATTCAGTCTTCACTTACTTTTTCACCAGGAGGACCGATTGGACCTTGAGGACCAATAAGACCCTGAAAGACAATGGAAACAGATGTGTTGTGTATATATAGTATATATGCATTCATGATATTTAAAACATGGTGAAAAAGTGGTACATGTGAGGGAAAAAAACTGTTCTGTCAGTGTAGGATGTGTGCTGCGTTATTTTGTAGTGTATTCAAATTCTTTCTTCTACAAGTCCAAGCACTGTTATTGTTGGTTAGCTATTTCATGCTGCCTATTCATAAATGCTCAGATCTGTTCATTTAACTGTGCAAAGAGAGAACCTATGCGCACACATCTCCAAGGCTTCCTGAAAATTCAAGCCACAAAGTATTAGGTTATTAACAGTTAAAATAGGCAAGTTCTGTTATTTTTCCTATGGGCCACAGCCTTTGTTGGAAGGCATCAATCTCTCTCCAGCCAGGTAAAACTAAAGTGAACAAGTTATTTATTCAACCTGTGCACCAGAATAGGTCGCTGCTAAAACTCTCCAGGGGAATGATGCAATCAGGTCCAGCAGGACTGAAAATCCTACATGACAATGGGTATTTACCCCAGCCGCAATATGGCGAGTACCATTTGGTATTTAAGTTGACTCCACAATTGGAATACGGATTTTATTTTCTTCTTGCTACTTGTTATATTAGTGCCATCTCAGCAGGACAGAAAGCAAGTTTGTTTTCATCCAAGTGACAGTAGAGAAAAAATGTTGCTCTGTTATGGTGTGAAATGAAATTATCATTATTTGAGTTCATGGTACTCCCAGCTGCACAACGAGGCAACGAGGAGAATGAAAAGGACAGATCTGAGGCAGGAAGAGAAAAGAATGTAAGAAAAAGGAGGCAGATGAAAAATGATCGAGAGACAGAAAGAAAGACAGGGATAAAAAAGAGACATAAAGAAAAGACACTTACATGAGGACCAGGCAAACCCTGCTGCCCAGGAGGTCCTGGTTCTCCTTGTGGACCCTGCACATAACAAAAAAAAGCGGTGGATGCAATAAATATTTCCAATCGCTAAAAGGTATTGCTGTTGAAAAAATAATATATATGTACATTTTTCAGCCTTATCCAAAGTTATGATCAGTCCCTAGTAAAGTCAGTCCAATGTTTGGTGATGAAAGAGACTTTTCTCTAGGTATATCAGAGCCACCTGGTTATGGGTGGGCAATTTGGTATCCCTGATGAAACTTGTGTCACAAGCCAAACACAAAAAGTACACTCAAAAGGAATAAGCACCTTGTGAGGTGGTCTGTTCCAGCTGTTACTACATACAGTACAAATGCTGGATTAATGCATGTTAGGTTGACTGAGTATCACTGTCAGCAGGGTTTGAGTGCAAAATTTAAATCTGAACTTAAATTAAGGACTAAAGTGGAGTTGATATAATAATACTTGAGTTTTTCACTCATAAAATATGCCTGAAAAACTGATTCTATGAGTCTACCATAAAGTACCATAAAGGACTGCAAACGCTACTGGGAGCTCTATTATGGATGCTTTCAAGTGTTTTGACTTTTAGAATATGCCAAGATCAATACCAACTTTGGAGACGGTAATGAAAAACACACCAAATTTCTTTTGTGATGTGTCTTTTCAACAGCTGTTTGTTTCTTTGGCTCAGTGACTCAGAGACCACAGACAACACGTGGGCTTGTCCAGCCGTCGTGACCAATTATCTGTTACCCTCATTCAAAGGTCCCACTGAAACAGTTCAGGAAGCTGGGACCATGAACAGACAGGCTTTTCTGTTTTATCCTTTATCACCACTCTTCATTATGACTATTCAAGCCAGCAGACAGACTTTGTTTAATGGAAAACGTCTGAGAACTATGATAAGATACTTCCTGCTACCATCCACCATCTCGAATCAGCAAATGAGCTATGACCTCCGGACATTATACTTGAAAGTGGCATGAAGCAAAGCTCTCTCTCTGGTAATGTAATTTTATAACGTATATGTTAATGAAGCAAAACTGTCTTTGTGATGATGTGAAAACTCACCATGTTTCCTTTGGGACCAGCTTGCCCATCAAGTCCAGCAAGACCCTATCAAAATTTGGCAAATGTAGTTTAACGAGACCGCAACTTTCAACACAAATAAGAAGTTGCATGAGAATTAAGTGATTTAGGAGGTGTACTTACAGGCTGCCCAGAAGGACCTGCAGACCCTCTGGGGCCAAGCAAACCTCTAGGACCCTGTAAATTAAGACAATAAAAAAAAAATTTAAGGCCTACGCATTCGTGTTAATTGTAATTGTTGAAACAATGCATTACATGACATAACACACTGACTCATTGATCTGACTATTACAAATACTGACCTCATGTGGTCACATATGGAAACTGCAGTTGTTTGGTATCTCAAAATCTTAAGTCATGCACTTAATATCAATGCACTTAATGCACTCTTTCATCTTTTGACACTCTGTGATGAAACACTGTGCAACCATTCCTTTAAAGGGAAACTCATTTTCGAAAAGGAGAAAACCGTTTCTCTTGTAACTCTATGGTCCATTTGAACTGAACTAGGCAGATTATGGCAGTTTCTCTTGGGTAATGACAGAACAACACATTTCCCAGTTCTATTTTCTGATGTATTATTCAGAGACATTCTAACTTGGCAAGGTCAAGATTACAAGCGCAATGGTCCTTGCAGACAAGAATGTTACAGTTGTAAGAAGAGTGGAGGGTGAGGCTGTGTGTTTAAATAATTGCCAAAATGAACACATGGGAAGGAATGAGGGGATGAGGCCTGTGGCTACAAAGGAAATTAGTAAAATGATATATTTTCATCATATTTGTATCTTGATATTATAAGCTGTAGTTTAAAAATCCTGACTCACTATATTATCAGCTAACCATTATAATACTTACACTTTCTCCAGCTACACCTCTCTGTCCAACCTGGCCATCTTCACCCTTTGAATAAATTATGGTTTATTAAGAAATACATGGTCATTCTGAAGACTGCTAATGAAAAGATCATTTATATGGTGGCTGACATGCTACTTACTCTTGGCCCATCATCTCCTGGAGGTCCTGGAGGACCTGTAGAACCCTGTTCTCCCTGGAGAGAAAAGATCACAGGAAAAGGAATAACAATAAAGTGGGGGAGTGGTAGGGTCAAAGGAGAGTTCACAGCTTGTGGAAAGTACACTTGCTTGGTTTCTGCAACTTACAGAGGGAAAAAAACTCCTAATTTTTACTTTTTGAAAAAACCATGCTATTAGTCAAAAAAGAAAAAAGAGCAACAAATATGTACAAAAAACTGCCTTTAATCTACAGCAAGTATGGTCACCACAACTAGCATAGACCTATACGCTTTCCACTATTTATAGTGCTCTATAAGCACTGCCCTACGCCTGGTGGCCCTGTAATTACTCAGTATAGGATAAGGCATGAAAGCATGTCTAGAAATACCCACCTCTGATCTCTGTCCTCTTTTTCAGCTGTCTACGCAGGCCCAAATTTCACAAACTCAACACTTCTTATGTGCCTTTAGGCCTTGGTGAAGGCAGCCTAAGTTGGTCTGGAGTCTATCTCACCTCTCAAAACTGGGTCAAACACCCTAATGAATTCCACTGGTTCACAATTCATATCTTCAACACTGGAGTATACCGTACATGAGATGGATGGGAAGTGGCCTTTGAACTACTAATCGGCCTTGATGCTGCTATAAGGACAGGGTACAGAGCTGCAATGAATGATGATCTAGTACTAGAAATAGGAGATTTTGTGGTTTCTTTTTTTTTCTGTAATGGTGTTTGTCTCTTAACCTTTTTCATTCAGCTGACCCACAATTTTTTATCATACTTACTCTGTGTCCCTTTTCTCCAGGAAGACCAGGGAGCCCATCAAAACCTCGATCACCCTGAAATAGGATGACATAAAGCTATTAGCGCTATTATTCAGTACAGAAGGTGTCGGTTTTTCCTATTTCACTAAAGCAACTTTTCAATTGCAGTCCTTTCAGCTGACACCAGTTCACTAAATTAATCTTTTACCTTGGTCCCTGCCTCTCCTGGCATTCCTCGAGCACCATCAGCTCCATTACGACCCTGGAGGACAAGCAAATATCATGTCAGGATGCATGGAAATCACTTCAGAAAAATATTTAATTATCTTGAAAGATTGTGAGGAATAAAAACAGAGATAATGGTTTCTTTTCTTTAACCACTTTACAGTTAAATAAACACGACTTCATGAATTTACACAACTCACAGAGATGAAAACTGAGTGCTTATTTGACTTAATTGAGATAAGGTCATGTTTGAAAATATTTGAAATTTGGGAATTAAATCCAAATCTTCTGTTGCAACATGGTTTTGCTCTGGAGAAAATAAATAAACAACTGTAATATGGTATAAAATGTCCTGGTGAAGTAAAGACAAAAAATATTCTTACCCTCTTTCCTAATTTTCCTGGAAGTCCTGTTGCACCCTGAAGACCTCTGGGTCCCTATAGCGAGTAAGTGCAAACGTACAGTAAAAAAATACACAAGTGGAAAAAGATCATGATTATTGAGAATTCAGGTTTAATAACTAAAAAAAAAAAGACACGTTTCTCACCTGTGGCCCAGAATCGCCGGTGTCACCTTTAAGTCCAGGAGCACCAGGACCTCCCTATCAAAAATTATTTAACTTAATATATACAATAATTTATAATACAATTAAACACTGACACAAATTAATAAATATGTTTGTAATATTATGTCATCAAATAATTTCATATAGAAACAGTAAAAACTCAGCTATTATACTCCAAAAGCCTGTGTGTGTGACATTACATTGGTCTTGTGTGTAAATGCGTGTTAAAAACCATACTCACCACAGAACCAGATCTTCCTGCCATGCCCGCTGGCCCTGGAGGCCCTCTCAGTGCCAGCTGTTGGGGAGACAGTAACAATCCATAAACTACTACTCTGCAAACATGTAGACATTCTTGTGTCACGTAACGTTAAGTTTATCTTTTTATTCTCAAGATGAACACTGTTCATCTAGTGTAAACTCAATAATGCAAGACGTTGTGATACTGACGCTGGATTCTTCTATCTGACACCACAGAGGGTTTGTAAATATTAAAGACAGCACTAATAAAAAGCCTCCTGTTCAGTCCATGCATAGCATGGAAACTAACAGCATGCAAACTTTACTTTGTTCTTGTTCACAGTTTACCACTATGGTCTTTGTTCCTGTTTATGGTTGACCACAGTGAGGTACTGCCAAAAAAGTTGTCTGGAATTTACTGCAGACCGATTACTGAATGATGGAATTTGCTAATTCAAAGGAAAGCAATCCATGCACTAGACTGCTGAGGACATCTTAGGTACTGTGTGTGTATTGTGGTCACTTTTTCCAGGTGTGTGGTAAAAAAGCAAAAAAAAAAAAAAACAATTAAGTCCATCACACATTTTTAGTAAATTCCTGCATGTTTTACTGAACACCAGGTTTGGCAGTGCTTCAGCTCCATGTGTTGTAGTAGGTCACACCTTGCTTAAGGACACATATTTCAAGCTGGTTTTCAGCACTGCTATGGTTTTTAGGACCCCTGAGTGGGTGTGAACATCTGTTGTGCCTTTATACTCCCAAACCTGACAACGGTTTATATTTTGGAATTCAGACAATTTCTAAGATGTATAGGGGCTGTGAATGGTGGTTCCTTCCTGGGAATCTGAGAAATTTTAATTTGTACTCACAGTTTACTGAGACACTTAAATCTTAGAAAAAACTGGCTAGAGTGCACTGGAGTCATGTTTACCACTGTTACTCACCCTAGCTTGAGATAGGATGGCCTGAGCTTGAGCTTCTTGGGCTGTAACCACAGGTCCTTTGTGTGCCTCGCCACCAGCACGAAACTGTCAACCACAAATCACAAGAAATTAACACAACTAAAAGTAAAAAGACTTCTCGTCTTTACGAAGTGGCATCTAATGGTCTCCCCTGGTGAGTGTGGCCACATATTTGCTGTGTTCTTTTAAACTTGTAAAACTGTCACCATGTCACACACACTTTCACACATCTATATGTTGGTATACAAGCACAGGCAGCTTACACACACACACACACGCACAAATATGTGTCACTAAGCCTGTCAAAGCCTCACTCACTCTTTCCACTCCATTGCTCTAGCTGACATTTACAACGTAGGGGATTTGTAATCCAAAGAAAATATGGTTGTGATCCTTTGGCCTGCTGGCGATGCTCTGAGGTAACATTTACTAAATGAAGTAAGTTCAGAAGAGAGTGCAGTATGGGAGGGAAATATGACAGCCCAGTGGGCACGTGGAAAGTTGCATGACTTACTGGAAGCATCAGAATGGTACCTGGAAGCCCAGGGACACCGTCTGAACCAGGAATACCAGGACGCCCTGAAGGACCCTAGAGAGTCACAGGGGAGAGAAAGAGTTGGTTCTTTGCTAAATGCAAAGATGTGTCAGTGTCAATGTGAACATGTAATGTAATTGGAGCCAAAACTACATAAAATAGTACATAAAATGCTCTTTTAACTACAGTAATGCTGATTATTACATTGTACATTATTACAATCATTGTTGACTTGTATACCCAGGCATACTGTTGTTAGAAGCAGTTAATTAGATATGTTAAACAAGTCATATATTTTCCTATTAGATAACATTGATTGCTTTTTTATTTCTTTATAATCCGCTTGAGAAGCTCTGTACAATGAAAAGAAGAAAGAAGTGATAACAGTAATTATGACACGCAACAACGGTAACAGTGCAGAAACAGAACAATTTATCTGTTCACAACAAACCCTTCTTTATCTACAGCACTAATTTTAATGGGAAACTGCTTCGCTACAGCCTGCATACTTGTTGCTTATTCCAAACAGATAATTGGCTAATCCTAATGAAAAGAATGTAAAAGTTAATTAAATCACGAGTAAAGACAAAGCATGTATTTTTATTAAGCTGGCTGGATATTGCCTGCAGAAGAGAATTTACTTTATAACAACTCTAAAAATTCACAGCTGTGGCCCTGTCAGGCTATGATGCCCGTTAGATCCCACAAAAACAATTTAGCGTTTAATGGATAAAACATGTATTAAAAGACATGTTTACCACAATAATGTTTGGCTATAAGTGGCACAGATGAGTGATTACACTGTTACAGGAATTTTAAAGGCCAGATTTTTTACAGTGGTTATTTTAGGAAATCCAAAGAAAGACTGCATGTATTTTTCATCATCTCTCATCTTCATCCGTTCTCCGTCTGTCTCAGTTTAGGTTCAGCAGTGCTTTAGACTGAATGCTAACAGCAGCATGCTAACCTGCAAATTAAAGAATCACATTTGAAAGACTTCCTTAGCGAATTGACACGCAAACACCTGAGTGGATTTGGCCATTAGTTTAAGAATTCCACTGAACTAAAATGACAAAGAGGTGAGAAGTGTTTGGCACCTGAAGAAAAGTAAGAGACATAATTAAGATTCATCCTCTGATGAGCACAAATATCTGCGCAAGTCCATCTTTATAGCAGTTTATTCAGTGAAATATCTCAAAAGTTATTTCACTTTTGTACTAGCATTCACAGAGCTGGGCCATTAGTTAGGATAAAGCAACAAAGAGAATGTACTTTAATTATTTGGAATAAGCATTTGTGCTCAAATATTATAATCCAGCTAGTTTTTGATTGATAAAGACAAAAACTTACAAGTCTGAGTACAACACAGTGTTTTCAAAGAAAGTAGGATCTATTTAACAGTCATGTCATGTGCCATAATCTCAGACTGCTGGCTCAAATTGATGCCATGTGCTCCCATTTGCCTTTTCCCAGACGTCGTAAATACTCTTCATCCGTTGCTGTTAAAGTAAGCGTAGCGACCTCTAGTGTTAATGGCTGTCCTGCAAGGCTGGGAAAGTTATATTTGAGCAGGATGGAGGGAGATCATGAGAGAAATGAGATTATCATATAATGAGTATAGGCGGATAGTATGCAACGGAAAACCACAAGACTACAGAAACAAGTCACTTTTATTCCCCCAATCAATCCACAGTGAGATTGTTTCTCAAGGGAGGAAATGAAGGGAGGGGGAGACACTTCTGGAACAAAATATTTTTGATCACTTTGGTCCTGTGAAACAATAAGCCTTTTGTATTTGTGAGAACTGATGGAGGGTTTTTAGTTAGACAGAATAGATGGGATAAAAGGGTGATGAAAAATGGGGGAAGGACAATCATAATGTCTGGTGGGGGAAAAAAAAAGCAGAGATTCAGATCTGGGGAGGGGACACACACTTAAACTGTGTCATCCAATCAATCACATAAATGGGTACAGTTCCAGAGTGCCGGGAAAAATGCTTTGAGAAAGTTTAGGCTTCTACAGAACATATTTCTTAGCAGAGCACCAACACAGCTGTTTCTGTGACTTGACTTGTCTTTGTTGGTATATTGACAGTTTGAGAATCTTATTTCCCTGCACAACTCCTCTCTAATCCCCCCTACTGCTGCAGTAGCAAGCTGCATCCAATTGTACTATTCATGCCATGGCACTGGATCTGTACTTCACAGCTTTCCAATAAAGAGACAGCAGGAGAACACGGCATGCATTGGCATGTATATATTTAATATAGTGTGTATATGTATATGTATATATATATACAACCATTCATACTTACTCCCATAATTAAGATAAATGCTAAGCTTAAGTTTGAATTGCACTATATTTCTGAATAAATTTTGGCTTAAAAAAAAAACATTTGGTTTGCTTAATATACAACTTATCCTTGATCTTTAACTAGCGCTGATATGTTTTCTCCTTCTTTTAGCAAAATGTAAAGCGTTGTAAAGTTTAGCATTTATGATGAGCAGAGACAGGGCTTCTCAGAAAAATCTTGTAATCAGCTGTGAAATGAAGCCTGCATTCACTCACCCTCTCTCCAGGATCTCCTGGGGCACCTGGGGGACCCTGCAACCCTGGAGTACCAGGAATACCCTGAAACCACACACACAAGCACATATACACTCAACATATTACATTCCAAACTGCTGCTAACCAGCATTCCCACCACAGTCTATCAAGTACTTCACAAGGATAGGTCAACAAAGACAGACAAAAACACATGAATTCAAAAAGACATAAGCCTCAAAATGAAATAGTCCCCAACCCCCCTTTATTTTTTTTTCTCTCATGGGTTCACACATACAGAGACACAGACATACACGTATTCATGCACAAATACACATTTTGACTGTCTCTCGCAGCTCAAGCTTCACTGGCGATGAGGACTGACGCTGTTTCCATAAAGACATTTTTTCCCTCCTTAGCTGTTCTCCATCTGTGGAAGGCAGACAGGAGTGTGGGAGAACGTGATACTCACTGCTGGGCCAGGGGCTCCTTGGGGTCCTTCTACAAGCATCCCCTGAAAAAGGAAAAAAGAGGATACAGTAGCATTAGAGGGCAGCCCATAAGTAAGGAGAATATGGGTATGACACTGAGGGGTTTACATATAGCTTCAAGCTCAAGATGTTAAGTTTTCAGCTATCTGATGCTCTGTTCTAAATTGCGTGTGTGGCCAAAGATTTGGATTGTAGCCTTTGGTGGTACAGATGGTATGGGAGGAGAGATGTTAAATGCAGCTGCTATTTCAGTCCATGTGGTGGTAAATTGTACGGGATGGTTTTCTACGTAACGTATACTGTGAAAGTCTGTGTTTTGTCTGTGACTGTTAGACCAAAGATGGTAATTTAATCTTATCAGGAGGTAAGAAGGTTTCAAGAGCCTGAATAAAATACATGTAAGTCATACACACACAAATATGAGAGTAAATTGGAAATGTTAGCTAACAGATGCTTGTTCGATACAGTATTTTTTTTTTTGACAGAAAGGTTTGTTAACTTGCTAGCTATTTAGCAGCTAATGTAGCTATACCATTAGCAGGCCAAATATATTGTATGACCAGTGAAGATAACCCATTCTACCATGTTTTTTCTTTTTTGTTTCTATGACGTTTAGCTTTGTGAAAATTGTTAATGTTACTTTATATGTGAAAGTATGGTTGTTTTAAATATAAATAAGTTTTGGGACACAGCTAACCTAGACAGCATTGGGATGCAACAGGACTAATTAACAATTCACATACCGGCTCAATTACAGCAGGTTCACCCTTCTCTCCTTTTTCTCCCAGGTAGCTTTGTCCTCCACTCACCTACAAACAGAAGACAAATCAGGTGAGGTTTTTACACTGTAGCAGGCCAGATCTGTACATGTAAATGCTGTGAACCAAGTGCCAGAAATGAAAAATGTGAGACCAATGAGCAGCAGATGCCCTGTGTGTCTTCTTTCTTTATTCAGATTACTTTATACTGCACACTCCAGCAAAAATGCTACAGTAGGAAAAGCTCGACAAAACGCTGACTAGCGTTCTGCATGCTTAGGAAGAGGTAGTTCACAAGGCAAAAAGCTGATTTTTTTCTGCCTGCTGGAAAAATAAACCTCAAGAATCATTTTGGAAGAAGCTATAATTTAGAGTTTCGTCTGACTCCTATTTATTAAGCTTCCTAAAAGCCAAGGACTGCAAAAAAAAAAGACCCCAACTGTGCACAGACGCAGAGGTCATTACCTGACACTATCCATACAATGACTTCACGTGAGAAGAATTCACAAACCACCTACAGCAGTGTGTCCAAAAACTGATTGTACAGTTCAGCATGAAGAAGAAACTGCTTTTGAGAAAGTCAAGGAGCAGGGCTGGGCTGAGTGTAGTAAAACGGTTTAAATTAACACAAAGCAGACAAATCCCCATATAGACGGAGATCGTGTCACTTCCTGCTTCTGAGAATTTGGATCCTAAAACAAGAAAGGGGGCTGGAAACAATCCATAAAAAACACTGACGGCTGATATTTTAGATATTGATCTAGATGAATGTGATGTAAAAACATTTGCTGACTTAGTTATTCATCATGTAATCCAAACAGACCATTGGTGACAGGCAGAAGCTGTGATTCACAGCAGACGTTGCTGGGGTCAAGAGGTCATGAAAGGAGTGTCTGTGCTGACAGCTGGGTCAACATCTGTTTATCTGTAGAAGACTTGGATAGACGAGGTGTATTTGTGTTTGCTGGTGTATTTGTGTTTGGTGTATGTGCAGTGTTCCAAGCTATAACCCGATACCATTAGAAACAACAAACGAAAAAAAGGCAACACAAACACGCCATGAAATAAATGCCACCAACATCTTCTCCATCTTTCCGCATTCCTGACCACCACCTCTGCATCACCCGACACCCACTCTCCACACTCACTCCTAATCACTCCAGCACTTACACTGCTCTCTCTGATGTCTGTCTCCGCTGGAACACCAGGTCCAAACTCTTCTTCATGTGTTACAGATGTAGGATTGGCGTCAGTGGGGCCGTAATCACCGTAATCACCATAGTCATATGGCTTCTCTACAAACTGTTTATTGTCATATTCCTTCAGGTCGTATTCCTTAAACTCATAAGCATCAGTGCCAGGCTTGACCTTGTCCTTGGTCTCCACTGGAGCGGCAGTTTCCACAGCAACAGTGGGGTCCACCCCGACCTCTTCAGCACCAGTGATGTAATCATCCACTATTTCCTCCTCATAGATCTGGGATTCATTGAGGCATCACAAAGAGAGGGGCAAATGTTAGGATAGTTAAGAATATAGAGGTTTGGTTAGTGCAATAAAATCATGTGAGCAACTTCAGTGTTTCACATGTACAACACGATTCACAATCAAAGCAATGGTATTTACCATTTTTGTTTTACATTTACTTACACAGGTCTTAAACCCTCAACTCTTCTTTGTCTTTATTTTAGCATACTGGATGGTCATTAGTAAATGAATATTTCATGTTTTTTGTCTCGTGGTACATTTTCTGTACCATGTAGGAAACTTGTGTTTTGTTGGACATGTAACAAACACAAAAAATGGCTGATTCTAGGTAAGACTGGCTGAAAATATTTTAAGCAGCAAAACAAAAATGACAATAAAGCTCAAATAAATGCATACACATACTGTAGAGCATAACAGTAATGTTACTAGGTTCAGGACTTTTACTCTACCCTGACAGTACAAGTTTGCATTATAGGTTTAGCAAAAGCACCCACACATTGTATTTTCTATACAGTCCTTGGAAAATATGACCCTGCGGCAGTTGTCCAGAGCATCAGAACCCTCAGTAATCAGACAAGTGTTCCAACATGGGACAGCATATGTTTGGTTTCTGTGGTTATTCCTCTGATCTGTCATTTTAAATGAATGTAATGTCTCAAGCTGAGTGAAGCTTCTGCACCTCAAGGTACCTAAAGATGCAGTCAGCAGACATTTAGCTGGCAGAAAACACGTCGTATTGTTTTGGTTTAACCCCCAAATGTTCCTCATTATGCCGTTTTGTATGTGATGGTTTAGCACAAACTATGATAGGATCTGCCAAACTCAGGATATGGTGGAAACCTAAGGGATGAGACAGTCAACTGATTTTTTTTGAAGTTTTTTTGCTTCAGTTTTTATCCGGACTATCTGACAGAGACTGTTTCTCATGAAAATCAAGGAGTGGAGTAAGCTGTTTGATGTGTGAGGCCTTGTTGGGTTTCAACCTCCAAAGATGATTAGAAAAATATGTTTTGTTGTTGATGATATCCTGCAGTTTTACTGAAATTTTGTTTCATACCAGTAAACTAGTAATTTAAGAAATCTGGATGTTAATTGTCAAGTTAATGATGCTCAGAGTTTTCCACAACAATAAAATGCATATAATTTAAGAATGTCCTATTTGGCATGCAAGTGACCAGAAAAAATGCCTAGTATCTCTGTGCCTCTACTTTATCTGGTCCTGTTGACAAAAATGAAAAACATAACCCAGAAACTTATGTAGGGGAAGAAAACAGTGTTGAAAAAGTTACCTGGCCTTGTCCTGTGGTCTCAGTGGGGGTTTCAGGCTGATGTTTGTCCACAGGGGTGTAGTCATACTCACCTGTGTAGTAGTCTCCATCCACATTTGTCTGACATCAGACCCAGAAAACACACAAAAGGAAACATTACATATCTGAGATATCTGAGAATATAAAAATACACGTAGAGGAAGAAAAAAGATCAAGAGAGAAAGACAGAGACAAAAAAGATGGACAAGAAAGTTTCTTGTATTGGTGATATTCATGGCAAGAGCCATGGTAACGGTATTAGTCAAGTGTTACCTCAGTCTTTGCTGGTTGAGTTGGGGGAGCGTCAGTGATTAACCCTCCTTCACTGTAGTCATAGAACTCACCATAGTCATAGTTAGTGTACTGTAAGGAAAAACGGATGGGGGCAATCAGTTAATTAGTGCAATCATGTAAATAAATCAGTACAATATCTCAGGGACGTTGTACATTATTTACATGGCATTTAGGAGCATGTCATTCTCAAAACATTCTGAGGTTAATGTCTGCGACCAAGCAAACAGCAGTTAAGATGCTTGTTTGCTTCCAGCTCGGTGTAAGAGGGTTAATGTGATGCCAGTGATATCTCTCTACCACTTCATTCTGTATGCCCACAGTGGCCCCGGGATTTCTTTAATGGCGGCTTTAAAACAGGAAACCCAAGCTGTCTTGACTCATTGCATGTTGGCATCTTATGGGGAACATAGTGAATGCACTCACAGTGGGTAAAACCACTGTTAAAAAATGCTGTTTTGTGTGTAATGTTGCTATTTATTCGCACTGTAATAATTATTTCATCCAGACCCACCAGAGAGGAAACATAATAAACATTTAATGATACGAGACTGAAGTGGCTTATTCATACTCATTGCTTTAAAGAAACAGTTCAACATTTTAAGAAATGTGCTTAGTGTTCTTGCTAAGAGTTAGTTTGGAAAAGCTATACCGCCTGGCTCTGCCTAAAAGAGTACTTTCTACACACATTATAATCTTGTTTCTGTTGCAGTTTTACAGAGTCAGATTGCTATGATTTTCCCTTTGCTTACATATTTTGTGCTAAACTAGGCTAACCATTTCCTGGCTCCATATCAACCATACACACATGAGAGTGGAATTTCTTTTCTCATCTAACTCAAATAGCAAACTATTGGCACACTGCCCACAAACCATATATTATGTCATTTTGCCAATTAGCCACTTTATCCCTTTATCAAATGCTTAGTGTCGCCTCTAATCTGCCTTTTAGTTCTCCTAACACTGTCAAAAAACAGGCAAGGTAAATTAAGTTAACAAACCAAACCTCAATACGCAATGCTCTATCAGCACTGGGATAGAAATTAGTCCCCGGACAACTTCTAAGCTCATAAAAATAATACAAGGCCCACGGCCTGCTGCGATACTGCCTGCCTGCCTGGCCTCTGCTCAGTGGCCCAGAGAGAGAGAGAGGTCAGAGAGAAGCTGAGGCCAGACAAGCAAGACTGACTGAAAGGGAAAATGGAGAAAAGGAGAGAGACATAAAGAAAGATAGAGCATGAAGGAAGGATTTATAAAGATTTATGGTGCTGAAGTGCTTGGCCTTCACCACGGGCTTGGACGAGAAGCGTAAATACTGAAGTGTGCTCATAAAAAAAAATCTCTCTTTGTCTCCTCTTGCATCACTTTTTCTTCCTCTTTTAACCCAGCTGGACACATGTGGCAATGACTGAATAGGAAATGTGCTTCAGGTGAAGGAGCATCTTCAGAGGCTTTAAGGTTAAAGACACGCGCCGTGCCTTTATTGTGGAGATGTGACTTCAAGCACTAGCGGACAACAGTTCAGTATATTATACAAACCATGGTTTTGCATTGATGAAAAAACATTCAGGTCCTTTGGAGGAAGTATTTTTAGTTAAAAAGTTTCAGCTAGTTGGTATGTAGGAAAAACATTCTTGTTATAACTGTACAGACAATGAATAAACCAGATTTACAATGTTCTTGAATCCAAAATGCTCCCGGCTGTCCATTTAGAACTGACAAGCTCCTTGTCTTGGCGCAAAAGAGTATCTTGATGATGAAGCAATATTTTCCAGGACATGGTACCAACTGTACAGCCAATATTTTCATACAGAGAACCGACTCTGGATTTTTTTCTGGAACCAGGGATCTAAAGTCTACTTTTCCAGGTACTAGGAGTCTAGCTGGGGAAGGAAAGACTTAAATTTCCTTGGGAGTCTGGGCAAAGCCTGCAAAACTCGTTAGTCATATAAATCCCGGGGCCACTCCAAAGTGGGCTTAGACTTCGTAGCAAAGAAAAAGGAAAAGTTTCCAGTGTGAGCTCATCAGTTATTTAGTGAAACACTGCAGGAAAATGTCAGCTGACAGAAAGACTTGAACTAGCAAAATAACAAAATATGAAGATGGAAAAAAAAAGATAGGCACTGAGATCAAAACACACATCAATTAAGAGATTTAAGCAAAGAGACAACAAATGTTTTAAGTTTTGGAGCCAGTGTGAATTTAAATTTCAGAAGATGAGTACAAACTCAACACTATAATTTAGATTTGTCAGCATGTTTCCACCAGTAAAACACAGAGAAGAGAACAAGACACATTAGAGTTGGCACAGAAACTCACACAAGCCTGTCTCTGTCAAACCAAAAAATGTTTTATGGCCACACAATTAGAAAAAAATATTCTTGCACTGTTTATGTATTTATGGTAGAATGAAAGTGCACTGGCTTAAACGTGGAAAATTGTAATCTACTACTATTTTCAGCTGTTGCCGACCATTGTTTATGGTACTGCAGTGTTCAAGGAAAACATTTAGGCATAATGGGGAAAAAGGGAAACTTGAAGCGGTTCGCTGGTCTGTGTCAAAGTCGACTGTGCAATCCCCAGTCCTTCCTGTGTGCGTCAAAAATCTTCACCTTTGATTCTTTTTTTAACAATCTAAATGTTTTAAATCAAAGTCAAACACAAATTAAAATTCACTGTTAAGAAATGTGATGTTGATATGGTGACGCTAATGAATCAACATATTGTACATGTCCTTACATAATTTTCATTTCTAGATTTTAAATTTATTCATATTACTTTCTAGAGATCTGTTTTCACCTTGAAATGAATATATTTCTTTGTAAAATGCCTGTAAAATGCCTTTAATGTCAGTGATGCCATGGGAAACAGCCACCCAGAGGCTTAAAACTTTAACAATGCTTCCACAAATACATCCTGAGGCAGAGATGTTTTATCCGATTTAACAATGGACAGTACAAACTGACGAGAAGTTTAATTTCAGCTTGACTTTTCATCACATAAAATATAGCTAATCTCTATTTTATTTCGTCCACTTTATTGTCCTCAACTTTTGCTTCCTAACTTTTACAACCAACACTCAAGTCTGAAGAGCAGTATCCAAATTTATGTCTTCTATCTTACCTAACACTCTGATATTCTCTCCCTCTGTGCTTCCCTCCCACATTTCCTCACTACAACTATTACCCTCTCCCTTCCCTTCTGAATCACTCTCCCTCCAGACAACCATTCCCTCCCTCCTGATGTCTAGCCCTAAATCCATCCCACACAGCCTCACTCCACATACTGACCTCTTCCTCAGGTTCCTGAGCCTGGGGGGTGTCGTGGTGGTTGGGGGTTTCACAGTCAGGGCTGTAGTGTTCACAGTAGTCATGGGCTGCCCTGGGGTCTGCCACTATCAACAGCTGCTGGATGTCACCCTGGAACAAGAGAAGAGGAAGGAAAAGAAAAGCAGCATGTCAGCAGAAGCCGTATCACCAGAATTTCACAGACTACTGATATATCGATTAGGTCTGTATCACTGTAAATTCCCATGTCAAAGTTTTCTTCCATCCTCAGTGCTCCACCACATAAAAACAGCGAGTCTGGTGGAAATGTATGCTGCTGTAAATGTATGCTATGGCCATCGGTTTTATTTCAACTTAGTTTCTGAGAAGTTTGGTTTGGCAAAATGCTCTAATACTCAGGAGCATCAGCCACTATTGCTATTGAGAAGAAGCTAGTCCAAGGCATGAATGTAAGTAGAACAGATCACTTCACCAGTGCGACTGGAAACAAAACGTCACACTGTAGTTGCCAAATTCATTCAAAATGGATTCAAAACATCAATGACTTGAATTCACATTTTTTAATATATGATCGGGTATGTACACTTCTGTAAGCTTCCAATTCATTATTGGCATTATTGGCATTGACATAACAAAATATTAAGCTATGTGACTGGAATTGGCCAATGGAAGCTGTCGTTGTTGTATAGATTTCTATATGTGCATACACAGGATTGTGAGTTTGACCTTTCAATCAAACAAACATGTCCTGACACAGTTGCAGATCTTTTGCACATCAACTAGCGCACGCCTACATCCTTTCAAGCTTCAGATGTGCTTCAACTGTCAATCACCAAAGACTGTCTGTCACCGTAACGTCTATATTCTAAGCACTGACGCCCAAATAAACTCCATCTACCTTGCAATCAGAAAGTCTTTCTCCACACACCACTCACTCACTTTTTTTTCTTTTATGATTACAAATAGAAACCAAATGTTAATCTCCATGTAAAATTCATCTCTTCCACCTTGCCTGATTGGCCTAGCCTTGCACCAATGTGGTGATAATAAAATGTGACATTAAACAACAAGGCAGATGTTGTAAAGTACCAGAGGCAGTAGTCTCTTGAAAATTAATTACATATGGTTTTATAGAGTAAGTCAAAGCTTTAGGGGTCTGTAAGCTTTTAAAAAAGAACTATTGTATAGTCGTCCTCATGCAGCCATTACGGACAGTAAGTGCACTTACACAGTGGATAAATAAGAAAAGTCTGTACTTATCTTAGGTCGTCTGTTTTTCATGAGCTTTTGGAAAAGGAAATTAGATCCCTTCTCTCAACCCTTGCATCAGCCAAAGGCTCTTTTCCATGATTGTTTCTGATGGAATTTATACCCAGGACCTGCTATGCCACTGATGTGGAGAATGTTATCTATACCCATCAATCATATGGTCATCTCCAATGATCATATGGTTGAACAATGGACAATGTTTTCACAGTCCAACAGGAGTAAGTAATTAAAAGGACAAACAAATGGGCAAAGTCCCTTCGAAAGGTGACGGAAGGCCACAATCAGGGTGGCCACTAAAAAGGAAGCACATACATGCAGGTTGCATTAAATTACAGCAAGCAACATCTGTACAAGCTTAATCCCCTGGAACACATTAGACATCCACTGTGCCATACTCTACTCTTCATAAGTAGCCAGAAAATCTTGAGAACAATAACAGGTTATTAAACAACCCAAACAACATTAAAATGTAACATTTCAGCCTACATATGGCTTCTTTGTTAGTTTCAGTCCACATGATGTGCTCTGGTTACCTGTTGTGCAATTAATGCTATAATCAGGTATATTTCATTGTCACTCACTTGCATATAACCCTTGCATTAAAAAAACACTGGCACAGACTAAATTCTATGTGAATGGATCATTTCATAATATATCCCCTGTGGGATCCCTGTTCCACCTGTGTGACGTATCAGGAGCAGAAAACCTCCTCCAAGATTTAGCTCAAGTCTCCATAGAAAAAGACAAGATCCAACATACGCCATAATAAAAAATTAGACACTCATTTCACATCATAACACAATCTCAGTATTTCAACCCGTATTTCTGTATCTGGCCTATATTAGTGCTAAATATATAAAGTAATCTTAAAAGACAGCAGAAAAGTATCATGCGTCACCATGCATACAGCCTCTTAATACAAGGACAGTGGATAACAGTGTCCTAAAAATAAATGTGATTAAAAGGTTGCCAGTTTGATCCCCATAATGCAGGATACATTTGGGGTTCTTCTGCAAAACAGAATTAGTTCTTATTGAACCTACACTTAAAAGACAACAGAAAAAAAACATAATCTCCTTGCTCACAGTAGTTTACCCCACACCTTGACAATGTCTTACTACCACATAGAAAAACTACAATAACAAACAGAAGGCCTTCAGTTAAAGACTGCACTGCAGCCATGCATGCTGCTAGTCCTTTTTCGTAATTCAGAACAAATTGATCCAATGTCAAAGCCAGAAATGGAGAGGAAAAAACACAGACACACTGCCTCTGGCAGGAACATTGTCTGCTTCCTTGATTTTTTGTCTTCCTGCATTCGTGAACAATAACTATTCATTCTTTCTATCATTCATGTTTTTGCTTAGTCTGTGTGTGTATTCAGTAAGAAAACAAAGTGTATAAAGGAACAATGCAGTCACTGCAACAAGAAAATATGCAGGAGTTTCCAAAAGCGTCATACAAAAAGACCACACACACTTAGCACATTTATAAAGCCAGTTAGTGATTGAGTAACTCCCAGACTCCCCGAATGACTCGTCCTTCACATTCTCCCTCTCTTCCTAATCTGCATCTTGGTGCTTTTGTTGATGTTAATGTCTGGACTGTATTACCCATCTCTCTGGCATCTGTGAAGTTTCTCCCCAGAATTCCAAGAATGATCTACGGCAATAACATGGCACAGACACAACGGGATAAATCAACCGTCTAGGCTAAACTACAGTCAACCCATTAATGTGTCTGTGTACAATATGTACTGTATGTGCGCACGTGTAAATACTCCTCAACACATGCAAATTGCACATCACATTGTAACAACAACCATTCGACAGGACAAGTACATGTAGGGACCAAGTGAGGAAGAATGATACTTTGATAAGAGAAAAGAAGGAAGGCTGGAATCATCCTTCCATCTATACTTCACTTCTAAGAAAACCAATTCAACTGTATACAAAGGGTTGCGATAGGCAGAGACTTGGCACAATACTGTAGTATTGGAAATAAACGCACCTGTTTTTTCTCTCAAGCCTGCACAATTCACATCTGATTTTAAGTTAAGGAATGGAAAACACCACAAAACTCTCCCTGGTCTCTGTGACCTTGATGTCTGTGAAAAACTATCCTTCCCAACTCTTAATCCACACCCACTAGCACCAGAAGTCACTTAAGGAAAATAGCTGGCAGATGGCTGATCACCTAAGACTGGGCAGTCTTACACCAAATCTGTTCTCAGTTTTGTAATTGTAGCAGAATGTCAGATATCAGCTTGTCAATAACAGGGACAGAGGTGTGCAACAGAGAGTCATCCAACAAACAGTTGACATCTTATTTTAAGTGTATGTTACTTCATCCACGCACAACTAGCACATAATGGACCTCAAAAATCAAGATACAACTTTGATTAGATGCATAATCTTGCTGGCACCAGATCAGAGATGATAAATCAGAGGGGTTTTCCTTTTCTGTATTTGTTGGACTAATTTGGAGACATAAGCAAATATGTAGTCTGTGTTTGATTCTACAAAATTAAGACCATGCTTGATTTAGATAGAGTGTCAGCCTCCTTTTCAAAGGCTGTTTTTCCCCAATTTCAGCCTTACAGGATTCTTAGGCTGCACTGTAGACCTTGTTTTGGGTAGAGCTACTGCCGTTCTAGGATGTAGTGGTGTGTAGGATGTTTTGAACAGCAGTAATAGTTTTATGTTTGATATACATCCAGGCATATGTGAAAACGAACTCACTGAATATGTTTGCACATCGGTTCCTATGTCTGAAATGAACACTCAAAAAAAGAAACAACAAACCAGAACATCAGCAATTTAACAACTGAAAATGACTATTGAAAATATTAACACATAACACTTTGCAGGCTCATATGGGACTTATTACATTTTGTTTTCTCTAATGCCTGCAACATGCGTGAAAGTATGTCATTGATGATTGTAAGGTTACTGTCTGTAACCAGGTGGCCACTTTGTCACCATGAGGAGCTGCAGACTATTAAACACACATGTGGAAATATGCCAAAGGCATCTGTAGTTTGTCCCAGTAACAGACAAATGCATACATGCAGGGGCTACAAAACGGGTCACAAATAACATGTTTCTGCTCTTTACAAATTATATGTTAATGGAGAAAAAGTCTCCATACAGGACACATTCTTCCGGACTTATATAGTGAGTTTACAGGCTCTCAACAGGGAATGAAAGCTTGATTTTTACTTTAACATGACAGTACAGGCATATATTTGTAAAACCTTCTCCTATTAATTATTGTCTGCTGCACAGGAAAATAAGAAACGAAAACTTTAATGGTGTCATTGTGACCTGCCTGTGACACTGAACCTCCCAGGGCACCATCAGCCAGATGTGGTCAGCTCAGAGGTTAAGCAGATCAAACTCAATCAAACTTTTCACAGGCATTACTCTTGCAGATGTTTTTGCTTGTAAATTAGATACTGTGCGACCTCGCGGTGTCTTAGCCACAACTTATGGCTGTATTTCCTATACCTCTTACACTCAGGTCTGTGCAAATGTGGCACAACTGTCATCTAAAAAACCTGCTTTTCCAAACTCTGGGAGTGGAGCACAACTTGAAAGAACAAATAGGACAGATGGAATTTCAAAACTGTACAAGGACAACAATTAACCAAGAAGCAGAGAAGAGGAAAAATGTATAATACTTTCCAGATTTCTCCCAGCATTTTATCAAATGCAGCCTTTGTGGTCAGCGCAGGGATAAAGTTTCTTTTCAAGCACTGGGGGCACACAAATGTCTTGCACCCTTCGAATATTAAAACATTTCGCCTGCCAGTAGCTCACAAAGCTGTTGAACTGTTTGAACCATCTGCTTGCTTGTCTGCCCAACCTTTCTTCGCTTTTCTCTCTCTCTCATTTCATCTCATTTTTCTTGCACTGCGCTTTTCCATCAGTAAAAGTTTTCAAGAAGCACCTTGGGTCTATTACAGCTTCACTGTGCTGGGACCAGTTAGTGAGGGTTGCAGCACAAGGGACAAAAAGGTCAGGCACAGGTTTAATTTGATTTATACTTGTTGTTCTTGTATTAAGAACTAAGTTGTTTTAAATGTTCTGTTTGTTCATTTAAATACAACTTGAAAATATCAATTGCACTGACAACCTTCTCGGCAACAGTCGCACAAATAAGAATTAATTACTATATTTTTATTACACAATCCTAACGAAAACATTGTGTGACGGGTACTGCGGGGTGAAAAGTGACAGAGGCAGATGAGAAACAGTCAAGAGTTTCTCTTCCTGCCAACCATAAACAATGATTCACTTTAAGGCTTAGAGACCATCCGAACCTAGTTAGAGTCTTCTGCCAAAGACAGTCCTGCTTGAGGGACAGCATTTTGGGATGATGTACTTTTTAGTAATGACAGACACATAAACAAACTATCTTTGCCTCTTTCTCTCTCTCCCCTCCTTCTCCCTCAAACACACACACAGTTTTTTGCACGAATGCACGTACATAAAAATGTGGCTGTAAACACACACTGACATATGGCGCAAACAAAGCATCCCACCCAATCCTTTAAAGTCTTAAAAAGTGGATTAGCATTAAAATGAGACGAAGGGATGATTTCATTTAGAATATCTTGTGACTTCTATTTAAAAGAAGAAAAAGGAGGAAAAGGGGAAAAAAGTCATTTGGAGACTCGGTCAGTGAGCATATCTCTTAAACAGCTGTGCAATCTGTGCCAAGAATAAGCACACACTGATCATATTTTCCCCAAGCTTTCACTCCTCTGTGTGCTTCCAGCTTTGACACCTGCTTATGCAATCTACTGCAGCAAGGTAGCCATGTGCTCACAGCTCAAAGCAATTTTAGAGAGAAAGCTCAAAACAACTAAGTAATTAAACTGGGGAAATGCTCCAAAGTTGTGATGCTCTTAGCAATAAAATTCACAAATCTGCTTGACTTCGTAGAAGACAAGCTGGAGGAAATATCTGTAGTTTTGTTTCTGGTTTATACGTTTAGAAAGTTAGGTTTACATCCAAGGGTAGGTTTAAATCAACACAACAGGTTTTTCAGGTTATTGGTGACTGTGATGAGACATGAAGATGTGACAATTGACAAAAGGGTAAAAATTTAGAAAGACTTCTGTCTCTGTTTGACCATAAATACCCACAACAAATTTAATTGTAATCAACAAGTGAAGAAATTGATGTCAGCTGCATTAGTCTGAGAATTTCTGAACTGAAAATGTGTTAGATGTAGGTCAGGTCAGATAATCTTTAATATTTTTAGATGGGTAAGAGGTAAAGATTGACTACTACGTGTGTTATGAGCAGAGGTGGAATCATTCGGGAGTTAGCCAGGGTAAGAAAGGGGCAAATAGGTAGCCTGGCTCTCAAATATGCAAAACTACAACTAAGAACACTTCCACGACCTAAAGCTGTGGCATCTAACATGTTTTATCCATACATTAACAGAAATGTTAAAGTAAACTGATGCAGTAATCTTTTTACAAACAAAACCTAAAGTTATTGACAGATGAAGCACTAAAAGAGATGTTTCAAATTTTCTCAATATGACCATCAGAATAATTCAGCCAACAGTGCCCCAAAATTTTCCACAGCCTCATGGTAAATTGATTGTTGTGTACCTACAACAGTTGTAGAATGGATGCCAGTACAAATCCCATAAAAAACCCTGAATCAAACACATGGCTTGCATTCTATGCTAATCTGTTTTATGTATTGGAGTATTCAATAATTAGGTAAGTAAGAATTTTTGTCATTAGCAGCTCTACAAGTAGCCAGTTTGCAATCACCACAGGTTATTAAATTTGAAGTGGAAATAATCTTAGCTTAAGCTATGGCTGCATTTTTACTAGGCCACCACAGCACTGCTATTATGTGATCCACTGATTAAAAACACCATGTAACATGCAAAAGGCTTTAATTCTTGGAACAAAAGGAATCATTTCCTCTTCTCCGGGTTTGAGAACAAAACAAATTAGCCTGTAATTGAACACCACTTAGTCTAATATGTGTTCAAAAAAGAACACTCACAAAAGCCAAATTGGTGGTCTTAATTAGATATTTCAAATAGAAGTGCTACTTTTATTCTCTCATTTCCAATAATTCTGGTCATCATTCAACTGTTAACTTAAGGTAATGTTATAAAAACAAAAAGTACTACAGCATGCTCATTGTAGTTTATCGACTGATCTGTTCTATCATGACCTCTGTGTGACCATGTGGTAACCTCTTTATCTAGCAATGTCATTTGCTTGCCAAAAACCTATCACTGAAAAAGAGCAAATGTCAATTTCAAGTGGCTCCAAGTCATCACTGACCCAGAGGCAAACTTTGTGCAGGTTGTTTTACTTAGCAAGCATTCCACATCCAGACATCAAAGACAGCCGATTGTTCTCCTGAGCTAGCGTTCGGTTCACATTTTCCACTCAGCTCAAAGCTACCTGTGCTAGACCTGGTAGCTTGAACCTTTATCTCCATAATACACATGGCTGTTTGTTATAAAAAAAATGGTATCCATCCATCCATCCATCCATGAAAAAAATGGTATTCAAACAAAAATCATCTCAAAAATAGACGCACATGCATGTATTTTAAGTACCTCACTTCTCAGTATGAGAAACTGTAGTCTATTAGACCTCAGTCTTTCTTTTATTAAGACAACTATTCAAACAAATCCAACCAGCGTTGAGAGAAAAAGCACTTTGAACATTGCACTATGAAAGTAGCCTTTCCACAGACCTTGCCCATGGCACTTGCCAAGTGCACAAAGCCAATATTGTTGTTCTGGCCAATAAAATTCACCATTTACTGTATGCACAAGTTAATGAAAGACAAATAAAATGTCTGGCCTTAAAGCAATTGGACTTAAAATATTATACACTAAAATTGTCCCTTTTCACAATGGTAAATGAGATTCATTGAAAGTAATATTCACAATATGCTTTCAATTACACCCATACTTCACCAGAATTGCTGGGATCTAAGTAAGCTACCTAAATGCCCTTTAAACATAATCACTTCAATCTAGTGGTGAATGTCTGCATTATATTTGTGAATGGCATTGATGTACAAATGACCGTGACATTATCTATACAGTCACTACTCATTACAGTCACTGCAAACCAATTCACACCATAACTTACCTCAAATACTTCCTCATCCAGGATTCTGGTGCCAAACACAGTAATGCCCTCTGTGTTGATGATGGCCTGGTCACTTCTGCCGAGCGCCCTGGTCACTTTCTTCTTACAGTCCACAATGATGGTGACACTCTTCTTCTCCACACTGATAGCCACACGATGCCATCTATCCAGCACAAGAGCAAAATAGAAAAAGCTCTTATACTTTCTGTACTTTTAAGACTCTACAGTCAGTTAGCCCTGCTAAGCCTAATGTTAAAAAGTTGAATTAGGGGAAACAGTTAGTCAGGTTCTGCTCACAAATCACAAAATATCTTTAACAGAGCTCTACATTTGAGCTCTACATTTGACTAACTAACACAACATTTTGCATGTACAATAACTGTTTTTGGCAGAGTCTTGTTGGAAAGACAAACAGTTGTTTGCCAAGAGAGCAAAACTTCTAAAATCACAGTGTTATTTTTACATTATTCGTTTGGTTTAAAGTTAAACAAATGAGATATAACATGATAATGTGTGATCTTAAGAATGATGGTAGGCAGATTTGTTTTGTGTTAAAGTAGAGTCAACACTATGCTAAGTTAAACAGCTGCAGTTGGTTTAACTTAAGCATTCAGACACAGATCTGGTATCGTTCTGTCCATCTAACTCTCAGCAAAAGAGTAAGAAAACATATTTTTTAAAATGTCAAACTATTGCTTAAATTTTGTGCATTTATTTAGATGTGGTAACACCTTATTAAAGTATTTGTTCATACCGTATGTAATGAGACATGTCTGTAAGTGTAGATTTGCAGAAAATTTCAACTGTGTCAAAATGTACAAACTGTACACTTCTGCAAGATACAGATTTAGCAAAATTGTAATTGTAGTAGTAGTGATATAGTAGTTTTGTATGCTTTTTCTCCTATTATAACTTAAACTAATAATAACAAAAACATATAGAATCATTCCACGGCATTTATGTTAACATTTGTGCAAATGATTGATGTCAACTTTTAACATTTCTATGCAGCTATGCAATTTATGAGGTTACTGCCCATTACTCCATATCAGTAGACCACTGCTGTAAATAATCTGAAAAAGAAAAGACTGTCATCAATTTGCTGACAGCAATTTATTTGCCATTCCTGTCTGACTTGTTCCATATGGTGTTAATGACCGAAAAAACATTTGATGATAATAAATCCTCAGAGCTGTGTGTCAGTTTTCTATGCTAAAAGAATGTTATGATTGCTTGAGAAAATACGTTAAGCGGTATTGGTTTTGTTTATCATAAAATATGACCTATAAATCTTGATAACGTGTGCAAGATGAGCTTCAAAATGTGCAGTTAAGCCTCACAGCAAACTTGAATTTAAAATTCATCACTGAAAATCCTGGAGTTAATCTGATTACACAACGGGGGAAACAGGAAAGCAAAAATCCAGGGGACAGAAAATCTACCACCCACGTCTGACCTCCAGTGTGTTCATGTGCTTTTGAGATCCAGTCAGTGACTTACTTGCCGTCAGCAAGGTTGATGGAGCGGAACAAAGGGTATCCCTCTGGGGCAGGTTTGCCATGCTGGTCCTCATACAGGAAGACGGGGGCACGGCCTACCTCCACTCCAAGTTGCTGGATGCCTTGTTGATTGTACACGGACAGCAGGAAGGACTGAAGTCCAGACTTAGGCTTAATGGTAAAGAGGATGGAGAAATCTTCTGGGAAAACTCCTCCTGAAGGTGCAACAACATAGACATGCATATTTGTATGGTTATAAAAATCAACAGATATATAATTTGCAAAACCTGGCTAAATGAATCTTTTTTTAGAGGTTTTACAGCACTGTTCTACTTCAGACTCATACAATTACACAATACCCAGTAAACCCACAGTGTTTCTAATTAAACTTGTGGTGATGTTGTGCCAGGAGTGTTTTCTTCAGTTCTTAACAATGATTCATTGAATTTTATTGCCTACCTTCATCCTTTAAGTTAAATTAATAGCTTGACATTTAGTCATTAGTAGCTAATCAGCTACTGGTGGTAGCATCATAGTTAAAGACAGATATGGGAGTCTTATCACTTTTTAAATCGAAAAGCAAGACTTATTTATATTTTACCCTACACCCTGTATTTGGCACATCAACCTACTCTAAAAGGTCAATTGTGTGGTAACGACTAAATTGAATAATGGCAAGTTTATTAGCGCTCTAACTGCCTCTAAATCCAAATGTCTAGACTACTGGACATAGTCTTTTTTAAGAAAGCTGAGAGAGACCTTGGCACACCCTGAAAGGAGTCAACAGTGGTGATGTAGCCACATTAATTTTACAAGAGCTGCAAATACAACAACTCAAATAAATGTCATATTTGATGCCATAGTTTTTAATAATCCTGACTAAATAAAAGTCTGGTTATTCTGACTGAGGACTTCTGACTGAGTGCCATGACACTTTGCTGTCATGGCACCTCCAACATTTCACCTCTCAAGCTTAAGCAGACTCTTCAAATTTCCATTAGGCTACTGAAATTATAAGGTATGCTGGACGCTTAAGCTAAAACTCACAGAGGTCAACTTTGTACTCTGTTTTTATTTCCCTGAAATCCAGTCACATTCAAGACGGTTAAACACATACTACACAGACTAGGACAATGAATTTAGTTAACAGCTTTCAGTTTCTAAAGTCAGTTGATTAATTTCTATACACGTTCTTTCCAAGTAAGTTTTGAGGGTGCAAGCAACCAGGGCCTCTTTCTACACTTTGGCTTATTGGTCTTGTCGTTGGCAGTTCTTTATTAAATCTCTGAAACTGTGGATGAGCAGCAACAGATATAAGACAATAGCGAATCAAATGGTACGCCAGTCACATAGTTTTTCTCTAAGCCTCTAAGTGGGTTAATTCCCAATAGAACAGCTTTATTCCTCACAGAGCCAGACATTAAGTGTTGAATGCACATCAAACAATGTGCATTCAACATGAAGTTTCCTCAAATCATCCAGCAATGTCATACTCAAGGCTGCCAGCAATCAAAACTGTGGAAAGACACTTTATTGACAAGCCACTAAGAAACATTAGTGTCACTGATCTTCTGAAATAAATTGTGGGTTTCCCCAAAATATCAATATCAAATTCAGCAAAACTCTGGGCCTGCTCTCCTTACTTTAGTCATATGTTTATATGACATGTTCTACACCATGTGCTGAGTGACATTCATCCCCTGTGGGTTCTTGGACTCTACATGACTTCATATGCAATTGCTGAAAGTCTGCACTGCATTTTAGAAGGTGTTTTGTAGTGAACAGTTTCTTTAAAGTTTATTGAAGGTGTTTTTTTGTGGTGATGTGGTTTGTGAGAGTAAACAAAAGTATCAGTTATACTTTCATCCGGACAATAGGCATAAAACCTTTAGCTACGCAAGTGGCTTTAGGGATGCTGGCCGGTCAAACCACCACTTTGATCTAGACTGAAATCTCTCCACATCTCCTGGATACATTGCCATGAACTGTGTACAGACATTCATCCTCACCTTAGGATGCATTCTAATAACTTGTGACTTACTTACTTTTCACTGCTCTGGATTTATGACCAAATGGTCCTGTTATCTAGAGTTGCCTATAGGGTTGTTTGACTTTATTGCAGTAAATGTCTTTCCTTGTTTAAACTTGTATTTTTATCTCATTTGGGCTTATGTTACAAATAACATGTCTTTTACAGGACCTGCAGTATACTTTGACACTTATTTTAAGCGTAGAATTTTCAAAACATAAATGTTTTCTGGCTGCATGACAAATTATTCTCAACATTTGTCTTGTCAACGTGTTGGAAAGTTGAAACATGTGACAAGTTGTCAATGTGAATGTTATCAGTGATAACAACAGTGTTTCAAATGGCTTACATTACACTGACCACAAAACATACCTAAAGTCTGAATAATTATTAAAACCCTTCTGTGATGGTGATTCAGAGATTACACATCTGCCCTACAAAGACAAAATTTAAAGACGCCTCCTGAAACTACTTTTTAAGTGATATCGTTATCATAAAAGCTGAACATTGATTATTAATAAACAAGATAAAGATTTAAGATGTATTGACTTGAATGTGATAAGACATCGTGAAAGTGAAAGTTTTATTACATTAAAACTAATTATTTTGTGTCGGTGTTGGTAATCTGCAGGAAGTGATGAGTGAAGTTACCTGGGAAGAGCTGTTTGGTCGGAGCGCTAATCTGAGCTTGTTTTCCTACTCTGTAAGCAACGTCGGGTTTGGATCCTCTCCGAACTGTGCAGAAGCCTGTTGTTTTCTTTACTCCTTCAGGAGAGCTCTGGAAGTCAAGCACCTTCAGTACATCCACTGGTTCAGCTGCGGAGGAAAAATTGATTAAATTACCCAACGGTATTTTTGGGCAGCAAAATGACATTACATTTGCCAAACAATATGCTATTTGGGGAATGCATTTGTCCAAAGTTCCAGTGCTGAATTGTTTATTTCCAACATGCAGAATTTATTTGGGTCGTGTACTCAAAAACCTTTCTTTCCATTTAAAAAGATGTTTTGAGGGATTTTATTCTTTGTACTTGTTAATGTTTTTATGTTTGTTAATGTTTATTTTTCCAGTTAATCAACTTATAAATAAGATGCTCTTTCAAAGTAAAACTATTCTGCTATGAAATAATTAAACTAAATAAATATAATAAGAATGTACATAATTCATATTCAGTACATTCATATATAATTATCATACAGAAAGCACACTGTAAGTACATTTCAACAGTTCTAAACAGAAAATCTAATATGACCTGGCATTTTGATGATAAGTCAACATTTACACCCATCAGACCCCTTTGCCTGTTCAGGAATTGTTGGCCAAATCTGTCAGTTGTTCATTTATGAGCTACTTCGGCAGAGGAGCAGTAAAAATGTTAGGACCCCCATCAACAGACATAATTGGCTCCCTCCTCACCTCCACAGTTTCCCCCACAGCCAAAAGCCCCAGCATCTATGGGATGATAAAACTCACTGCAGCTGATCAACGGGTCTTTGGACTAAGGGGAACACAGAGGGGGGCAGCTTTACAAGCTTCTTAACACTACTAAAACCCTTTCTATCAATGGGCCTGGAACTCAGTGGTGAAACTACCATGCTGTGCAGTTATAAACACTGTTCTGATAATTTCTTCTCTCTCCTGCAATTTTCTAGATTTGCCTTGGGCATATAGTCTTAACTCTCAGCATCTTTGTCCACCTCTTTTTTGTAACTGTTTTTGCTCATAAACCCCTATCTCTACCATTACCATCATTAAGCGCATCATCAGTTACAGAGTGATTATGGAGAATCCAAGAGGCTTAACAGGGTATGCTTTAAGTCTGGTGTATAAACAAGAGCGCTGACGTACAACTTAACAACATTCATGATTTACTGCATGTCTGCCTGAAGCTACATTTGCAGTAATATACAGCAAGACCAGGCCATTTATCCAAGGTCATTATGGGTGCTGTGGTGGATAGAACAGAAAATGTACAGACAGAACTTCTTGTGAACAAAGCATTTCATTCTGGCTTTAAGCTGTGGGATGGCAACGGTGTAACTCTTAAACCACTTCTCCATATATGGCATTTGAATTAATCAGTTCATTATAAAATATACATGTGCAACAATGCTATTGGTCTCTGTGAAAACAGTGAGAGTGGGGTGTTTATCATAGGCAACCAATAGTGGATTTTTTAGGCAAACAGTAATTGTGTATTAATTTTTTTTGTTATCAGCTATCAGTGGACATAAGCTATTGTCAGCCAGTATACAGGCCAGGCTTATTTATTACTCTGTAGTGTTTAACACAGTGTTTAACAGTTATTATACTTATGCTAGCATCGATTTATAACAAATTAACATATCAAACCCTTACATCTTTTCACTACTTTACAGTAACAAATGCCAACTTAATGCAATTTAATGACATTTAATTTCCACCACATAGAATATCTTCTTGACACATCAGTACAGCAGTAACTGGACAGAATCTATTCTACCCAACAAAGAAGTAAAGAATAAAGGCTAACAGAAATTCAGTGTAGAAAATACGACTAAAAGTTAAACATCCATTCCAAACCAAACTGAGTGCAACCCAAACTAGTAAAAACGCCTTGTCATAAAAGCCACAGCAACAAAAATACAGCACAGTCGTGTCCAAACATCAACTTATTCATTGGTCTTTTCAGTGCGTCAAGAGGCAGGATGTGTCCTCTTCAAAGACCCAACAATGATAAACAATGTCTAAAAGGTCAGCTAAAATTCCACTGGGACTATAAGGCCTTTAAGGAATGAAAGATAACAGGCTTAATGTGAAATTGTGCTTCCTTGAAAAAAAAAATCTAGATTCATATGTTTGATACTGACCAAAACACTGTGGGAACAGTTAAATGGATCAGGAAGACGTTTTTGTTTAAGTACACAATGAAAAATCTCATCACCAGCCTTGTTATACCCCATTAAACTGCATGAACCAGGAAGCAAGTTTGGTTGTTACACATAGACTAATCAAAATCACATATACTGGTGGTGAGAATAGTGTTTAATAGAAAAGAATGTGAAGCAATAGTGTTATAACCCTTTTCCCCACCAATGGAAGAACCATATGTTCTCTCTTTCCCTGTAAAACACAGACCCTGAACTGTGTTAGTCTACACTTTCACCATGCGTTTCTTTATTCTAAGAATATATGCCTATTTTAAATTTTCCGCTTTTTAAGTCATGTGGCATGTGAAGCCAGGAAATGCTGATTGTGCGGTTCCTGTTCACTTTTAGTGACTAGGTGGGGGTCTAAGGGTTTGGACTACAAGTCCACATGCTGAACCCATTATGGTGCTGGCACCACTCCCTATAGTTCCCCCCCCCTAACTAAAACATACATGAGACTAAACTGAGAAGGCCCCATCCTTGTAGCTACTTCTCCTGTGACTAGAAAAATAACATATTGAGTGATGAATCAAACTGTCTTGATTTATGCACATGTTCAAGGGTTGTGTTTCGAGTTCTAGCTCATTTGAAGTTGTGCAGATCTGCTTTTTAAGTGATGGAACAGATTGGAGCCATTTACACTGATATTGGTCCAGACTGTATGATGCCACAGTTCATGAATTTTAATTATTTACAGTATAAGGATCAAGCAAGGAAAATCACTGCTGGAAAATCAAGCCAGGATCCCAAAGACCATCAAACTGACTATTGACTTGAACACAGACAGAACAAAATACAAATGTGAGGCACCAAACGCCAAGTTTTAAACCTCACACCAAATGCCTCATAAAAAAGAAAATAGTCTGTGGCTCTTCTGAATATTGTCCCAAGTACAGAGCTACTGATTCTTGAAAAAAAAGAGAAAGTTTGGACTAAAGGTCTCTTTGTGAGTTTCAGAATGCCTTTCTGCAGTACTGCATACCTCAAGGCCTCATATATTCCAGATGTGCTGGATTGGCCAAGAACCCCACCCCCCACCCCTCCCACACACACACACAGCCGGCCACCCGCACCCCCGACTCTTCAGCCCCTCTCCTTCCACAACCATCATTTCACAGAAGCCCTGAAAAACAGGCTATATCCCAAAACCATTAAAGACCCCAAATGACTAGGCATTGCTTTTTAAAAGCTTTTCAGTCTCACAGGGGTTTTGAGCCAGCATGCTATACTCTCAACATATCCTGCAAAATACTCCCATCTTTCCACCCTTACAAAAAGCCATATTCTAATGATAAGGATGAAAACCACAAGAGAGAGAAGACATTTCTCTCATGCTAAAGGTACCAAGGCAGTTTCAGACTCTCCACAGTCTTGTCTGAGGGGCAATTAGTCAGTCTCTCTGCTTTTTAATGACACATCTTCCAAACTGCTGTCAGGGACTTGTGATATACTGCCTGCCATGTTAAAACGCTACTAACATGACAAAGAAGAGTGATTTCCCCTGAAGCGGTGACTTGCAGTGAGAAACCTCTGCTAAAATCATTAAAACAATTTTACCAGCAGACACTAGCACATTAAAATACAAATTTCAGCTCTATAGGCAAAATCTCCAGCACTCCCCATCTCATAACTCATCAGATCCATACTATGTGATGTTTAAGTTTAGACTTGTGATTAACTTTTACATCTGCAGCATTTGGACTTAATGCGTCTGTAGCTCTGTGGTTGTTCAGCAGCATCTTGGGATGTCTTGTCAGTCTTTTTTGTATCACTGCCATCTGCTGAGAACTGGCAGCATAGGCAGCAATTAAAGTACATTGGAAACCCTGTAAATGTTTGCTAGCACATCATGCAATTATGGTTACTTTAAATATCAGTCAAAGTGAAGAAAGATGGGAAATGGGCAAGCTATGCCACTCTGCTATTTGCTTTCATGATTTTTTTAATTTTTGGGTACCTCTCTGCAATTTGCCCTCTGCTGAATAATTTTTTTATGTATGGTCAGACTTAAGCACATCCTTTAAACAATGAATGATGATAGATCAAAACGGGGTCTGTCAAAAGACAGGAGGCAATATATTTCACCAATCAGCAACTACCAGATATTAGCATCTAATTAACATTTACATAAATCAATATTAATCCACTTCATAAAAAAATTCTTAATTACTTGTCACTCTTATGGTTCTGATACAAGAAGGTATATATTGAAAAAGTCACAAAATAACCTCCAAATAGACAAAAATCAATTCATCTATTTGCCACATTTACCCTGGCTAAGGCCACAGTACAGTATAGATGTCGCAATGACTGCACACAGAAATATAAGCGAAATAGTTAAGTGACCCACATATGCGTTTTTAAAGCAGAGAAAATACTCCAGATTTTCTTGCTTTTTTCCATCAACGCCCCTTCTTGGACTTAGTGAGAGCCTGGATAGTGTGGAAAGATGGGGATCATTCAGGCCAAAATATGAATTTCACTCCCATAATTCCTAACTCTTATGTGTACATATATATAGATATAGATATATAGATATAGATCTATATATCTATATATCTATATCTATATCTATATATATGTAAATGTGTGTGTGTGTGTCTTTTCTACTGTAAATTTTGTTGTCACATTGAGACATTGTAAGGCCACAGCTTTTAAAACAACACAGAAAACCAAAATCTTATTCATGCGTTTTGTTTATTTTATTTCACTATTATTCTCTTACTCAACACATGTTTTGGAAAATCCTAAAGTATCCTCTGTGAGCTGCTAGTTATATCACCGAACGTCGCGCGTAAAATTTATGCGTAAAACCTTCACGGCTTCCAGTAGTATTGCCAAGTGAAAATGCCTAGTGAATTTTTTTCCCGTGATAACCTTAGAGCGTGAGTTACACTAGTACTTTGATGACCAATGAGTGCCATCAGTGCTCACATCACTTTTGCACGCTTCTTACGCTTACGTATCTGTGTCATCAAATCACTACCGTCAGCCCTTTCCTTGCTGACCACACCTGGAAGGCAGACTTTGCCTAGTTAGATACTCAGAGGACACTAAGTGACAGCAGCATCTTCGTGGGTTTAGCCAGAAAACAAACCTTTTATTACAATCTACCCAATGTGAATTTGATCATATAACAACTATATAGTTTAATTTTAAGGCGAGGTAGTAACTTCAATTTGCAAAATAGATAGATAGATAGATAGATAGATAGATAGATAGATAGATAGATAGATAGATAGATAGATAGATAGATAGAT
>JAUYWH010000009.1:16085036-16103412 GCA_034779795.1 Ctenopoma multispine | reverse complement strand
TAGATAGATAGATAGATAGATAGATAGATAGATAGATAGATAGATAGATAGATAGATAGATAGATAGATAGATTTGGTGTAAGTCATAGTATATAAAACAGAAAAAACAACTATTGATTCTATTAACTAATTAGCAACTGAAAATGTGACACACTAAGGTAAAGTACATTTGATTGACATTAAATGATATAAAAGTTGACAGTTAGTCGGTGGCTACCACCTAAGCTCACTGCCACCTATGGGCTGACTGCCAGCCTGCAGGGCGCTCTCAGGGTGTCTGAGATGCCCCGGAGTTGGCACAGTGATTGAGGTGTGTAAGAACCGTGCAGCTTCTTACCTGCTCTGACACTGGCAGCTTGAAGAATTAACATTAACGTGACTAGTGCAATTAGCGTTGAATCCCATAGCCACCTTTTCGTTTTCCACCTGGTGTTCCACCTTTGCATCTCCATGGTGAGCGCCCGCAACTGTGCAATAAACGGGCGACTTTTAATAAAATTCGGTCCCTTCCACAATCCACAAAAAAAGTGCTTACACTACAGCGCCATGTGTCTAAGTATAAAGATGTCTTTCACAGCCAGACTGGGCCCTTCAGATCCGCTCCCCCTTAAGCCCAGCTCTCAGACTGATGGTGAAGGGCTTTCATGAAAAAAAGCGTAAACCGCTCCGTTCCCTGAGAGTTGCGCACCGTCAGGAGGCTGGACCAACGCCGCTACACTGAACCTGAACCGACTGCAAGATACTGACACTGGAAAATCCTCCGTTCATCAAATCACCAGTCGGGAAAGTTGTCTCGGGCCCCGCCCCCTTTGCTTTGGAAGCTCTCTACAGCATCAAGCAGAGCATCACTTCATCTCAGTGCAGCTTAATTACAGGACACAGTGCAGTATCCCAGGCAGACACTAGAAAGCCCAAAAATGTAAAAAGAGATTCTGAATAGCTGCTACATGGGCCAATGGCTAATTTGAAAGCCTCTGTGGCTTAAATGAAATGTTTTCCAGACTCTAGAGGTTTTCTCAAGGAGTCCTTAGATTTTGTTTGGACAGCAGGACTCCCGAGGTCTGAAAATACTTGATGGTTAAAGATCACTGGAACAAAGAATAAGAGCACAGGTGGAAGCTATAGAGTCATGCGGAGGACAGTGTGATGGCAGCCATTGTAACAAGAAACAAAACCACATTTGGAAATGCTGTATTTGTCAGTGTTTATGAGAAATAATAAAATGAGAACCATATAGGCTCAGCTGAAATTTAGTATTATTAGGGCTTTGCAATTTTTTAACATTTGTTCACTCTGGGACATTTGCTTTGCATTTGTATATTTAAACATGTTTACATGCAAATGCAACTTTTTAAAACCACAGTTTTCTACTGTGGGCCACTAAGCAGCTCTTGCTCAAAGGCACGTTGGTGGCAGCTGCTGAGATGAGGGAAGCTTGTTTATCATTTCTTTTCCAAACCATGATGCTCCCACCTGACAGGGAATGTGAACTGGCAGTAATTTTCAGTTATAAAACTAACAAAAAGTACACAGTCATACAGTTATAGCAATGACTTTGTGAGGCTGTAATTAGGTACAGTGGTGCTTTGAACTAAATGCTACTGTCACAATGACAATGGCAAGTCAGTCAGGTAAAATCAACTAAGTTCAGCATAAATACATTAGACTCAATAATGTTGCTTAACGTAAGGTCATTATAATTGAACCTTTAATGTCTGTGCAACATTTTTTGACAATCCATGTGGTAGATGAGTGAGATGAAGTTGAGTTATTTCACTAGACAAACAAAAAAATTTGGCATGCCAGTGGTGCCACAAGGCAACGGTGGGAAATCACCAAAGTCATGAATCTGTGGAATGTAAATGTGGAAGAGCAACTAAATATTTCGGATCAAATATCAGAAGTATGAGCAGAATGGGACACTCTCGACCGACCTAAGTGGTGATTTTAAACTTTGTGATTTGTTTGCATTTTTTATCTATGATATGATTTATGACCTTTATCCTTACTCAGTAGAAGATGAACTTTCTTGAAAGTAACCAGGCTTGTACAGTAAATTGGCTCTCATACAGTTGGTTGGGGTTTTTCGTCATTTTGTTTCAAGTTGTTTGGCAGTAAATGTCATAACCTCGTGTTCATGTTGCTTCCTGGGACTACAGCCCAAAATGTTTGGTTTAATTTGACAGGACCGCCTGCGCTGGCAGAGAGGGAATCTCAACCAAAACTAAAGTCTTTTTAAAAAAAAGTTTTTTCTTTTATAAAGACAGCCGATGAAATGTAATGGCAGATTTCCAACAGCCCCTTATAGAGTCTAGTTTCTGGGACAGTCTACAATTTTCAGAAAGGCTTCACTTCAGACCTGTCTCATGGTAGTTTGAAGCATATTATTACAACTGATGCATTTACTGCCAATGTGTACCAAGACGACATTGTATAATTATTCTATAATAAGTCTCTACTCCTTGCACGGTTCAGCCTAGAGCAGCTATAAAAACAAAAATGTCTTGAAAATGTTGCCCAGTGGCTTTGTTTTTCTATTGGAGTCAGCCTTTAATCTGTGAGGGCTTTCAAGTTTCTGACTTTTTGCTGCTCTCCAAAAACAGGAGATTGACACACTTCTCTGCAGATTCATGAGTTCAGGAGTTTTACATCTACTGTGATTTGTGATAGATATGAGACACTATAATGTTCAGGAAATTTCTTCAAACTAAAGCTAACTTCACAGTAAAATACTGAAGATAACTGTGGAAACTCTTTTCATAAGCTTTCTCCACTATTAACAACAACATTAGAGCAGGTAAAATTTGAGTGGATGATCAAAGTTACTTACATCTGGGTAACAGAAAGACTTTGAACTTTGAACCCAAGACCACTGATTGAAGGATAATTCCAATCATCGATAGGCCTGCTATAAAAACAAATATTACAATCAATTCTTTTGAACTCAGACATCCTCTGTTAGATCATAATCCAAAACAAACCTCAAATGCTCATCACCACTATGAATAAACCAACTAGATGTCAATGTGTGGTTGGTTGGGGGTAGTAGGGAATACACACTAGACCCTGCAGTCCACATAGGTTGAGTATGTGAGCATGTATGTGCTACCCAGAAAGCCTCACCTGGTGGGATATTGTGAGGATGTTGCAAAGTGTGCTTTCACTTATAAATAATGTGAACATGAACTGAACTAATAATAATTATTGTAACCACATACACAAATGAATTTATAGTATATGAAGTATAATCTAGCTGCAGCAGTGTGGAAAGTCTGTATGGTTGCAAACGTGAATATCAGATGTCACTCCAACCAGCACACTGACAAAGATGAAGACAGGCTATTCTATTTTGATTTTACTTGTCAAATTTGTGTGATTAATGTCTTTCCTCTAAGCAGTAAGAAGAGTGTTATGGTGAGTTAAGTGGAGAGGTCTGTGATATTCTAAACATGCCCCAAGCATCTCATATTTCATGGGCTAAACTCTCCCTGAGCCTTGTCTCCAGCCGGCAGCAGTAAAAAATGATCATGGAGAGGCACTGGCGAACACTGACTGTAGAGGTTGACACACTAGACTAGTAAAGGTAATTTCCTCTTATCATTATCTAAAAAAATAGGCATGTTAGATAAGTTTACTTACTGATAATGGGTCTTCAGCTCTGAAAAACAGTTAAGACAGATAAATTAAAGAAGACGCAGAAGAGCCGAGACGATGGACGTGAGAAGACAGGAGACATTACAGTTAAGATGAAGCAGAGAACTTGGCAGATGAAGACACATGGCTTTTACACTGAATATGCCTGAACTCATGAACCTTATTGGATTTAGAGCACTATGGGAGTTGCTGTTTTCACAAGCCATGAATGTTTCTCATTAGTTTTGTTTGTTGTGGTTAAGCATAAATCTCTGTGTCATCTTTGATGCTCTGCATTAAAAAAAAAGTTTTATTTAGAGAATTCAGTTTCACTCTGACATTTGTACAATAGCAATTGTTTTGACTGAGAACATTCTTGTGTGCAAATATCAAGATCAAACTTTGAAGAGCGATGGGATCTTGGAATTAGACTAAATTTGAAGAGATCAACAGTAAATCAAGTGTGAATGAGACTCAGAAACACTCACTGTTCCTTATTCCATATTCAAATCTATTTTATTGACTACATGTAATATGAATAAAAAACAGCTATAACCAGCGCTTGACATTAACTTTTGTCTAATTGTCTTCCAAATTTACTAGCCACTCAGCATCTTTACTGGCCACAATTTTGTTGTTGGGAAATTATGCTTTATATGATTAAAGTTAAAGGGTTGAGTGCTAACATTTACTTGAATTAGATTAAGTGTGAATGACCTGTGCACACCCAAATCAAGACTACATAAAATGTATACCACTATAGGTAATTATCAGATATTTAGTTCTGATAAGGTGTGTGCAACAGAATTTATTTTTTGTCTGTTAAGACAAAGACAAGAAATGAGCAGCTTCTTCTTCGCATACAATAAAAGTGGTGAAAAGGTGTAGAATATTAATTGAAAGATAAAATCAATAAGAAATTAAAAGACAGCGACCTGTGATAAATCTGAGTGGGAATTACCACTGACTTTATGTGTTCTCATGAACCCCTTCTTTGAGCCATGATCACAAATCACTCTCAGGTTTCTTTCATTAAAAAAAGCGCTTCTCTGAGCTCTGACCTCAGCCCACAGAATTAAAAGTCAGAGAGGTCATAATTCGGAACCTTTTATTCCTGCTGTTCTGTGTTTAAAATGTATTTTAATGTAGTGCAATTTCACCAGATGGCATTTATAAACACAGATATAAACGTCATTTGGTATTTACGAACACTGCTTCAGGAGCCACCACACGTGCTGGCAGAGAACTCTGGCATGGTGCATGGCACACATTGGCATAAACGGGTTCATGTGTGTGCTGCAGACAGCCACACGGTACAACACGTCTAAACTTATCTGTCCGAACGCCATGACTGTTAAAGTGTGTAAAGTGATGTGTGTGAGCTTCTCACTGTGCGCATCCACTCACAATGTGACGTATCCTGGCTGTGCACTGCACCAGCATCTGCATGTATTGTTGTAGTGCTGCATTGCAATTGGTTTATTATTTTAGATGCCTTTGAGAACACAGTTGTAGTAGCACCTTACACCTGGCAAACTAGGTTGACCTAGATTTTTTTTCCCCTCATGGGTTGGTGGAGACCAACCAAAAGGAAAAAGTCCAAATCAGTTTTAAGAGGAGAGTGAGTATTGCACTTCAATGGCCATAAAACTGATTCCAGTAGAATGATTGAGCTGTTCTGGTTGATTAGGTTGTAACTTAAATTTTCGGCAAAGATGATAATTTGTCAGGGCTGTATGTCTCCCACATTCTTCCCAGTCAGGAAGGAAGGAGGAAAGGTTCAATTTTCTAAACACAATACTCACATACGCCTATATGCACACTGACTGGTTGTTGAACTTACTCTTCTTCTGCATACTGGACCATATGTGATCACTTTATCCACAGTGTGTGCAAATATCTAATCTGCAGTATAAAATAAACAGTCTGCACCTGAATAGGACTAATGGTCGCTGATAGCGAGTCTTTGAACACCTATGTAAATATACCATTAAAAATGTATCCTGTGTAAATGTATCCTTGTAAATCCTTCTACATCATCAACACAGCAGTGCACACACTGTTAATGTTAATTCGTGATTTATAGCCATTCCTTTTACAATGATTCTCTATGGACAAATGCTTTTTGGGCCAGTGAGTGTCACACAATTAACATAGGAGTAGCAATACTACCACTGGCCACTACACCTAAATTGCTGATTTACAGATCCTGGGGGGTTTAGATAGAGATAGATAGATAGAAACTTTATTAATCCCTCGGGAAGGTTCCTCCGGGAAATTCCATTTCCAGCAGCAAAACACCGACTTCCAGCAACACAAGAAAAGCAAGTGAAAAATCAAAGTCTAAAAGAGAATTACAAATTACTACTAAATCAAAACAGACAAAATTGCTACTAAATTGCTACTATTAATAACTAACTTACTTAACACTGTTGAAATAAAACAGAAACTAACTTAACAATGTAGAAATAAAATACAATGTAGAAATAAATAAACAGTGTAGAAGTAAAAGTTTATTTTGACACCTGCTGTGTTACATTAACAGCAGCTCGCAGTCTTCTACTTTCTTGCTTTTATGTCATGTTGCTAAGTTCCTAGGCGCATTATTGCCATCAGATGTCTATCAGTGGAACACCACAAAAACAGCACAAAGTGCATCAACCACATCCTCATATATAAGATAAAACATTGTCTTATAGCACAATAATTGTCAAAGGCTCAACATGGTATCGTAAAGATAAACTTGAAAAACAGTCTGAAAGGTCGATCAAGCTTGGTGAGAAATTCTAAACTTTTCTTTTCACTGTTTGGTTGAGAAATGCCCAGATAGCAGGCTAGGCAAGAGTGAGATTTTATGCTGCAGCTAATTACTTAGTGACTAAGCAAACATCTGCTGACTAACTTTTTATTGCAACAGGTTAATTCCTTGAGATGCTAATGAATGGGTTTCCAGTCATAAAAGCAGCCAGTGGGAGACTCCTTTTCCAACCATCACTCTTTTAAGACTGTTATAAATACATATAAGCTTTTTTTCAGTAGTCTGTTTGAATGCATACTTTAAATGTATGAGCTTAACAAAAGTTTACTGGGATCATCCTGAAATCTTGTTATGGTTTCTTTTTTCATGAATGGATAGCTGTAGAGTGCTATTATAATAATTAAAGGGAATAATAATGCAATTTTAATTAAACCAGAACAGTAATAAATCAGTAATATCTGCTAAACTTGCACAATGGAATATTTATCAAACAACTGGAGGATCTGATACTGTAAATCAACACATTGCCCAAATGTAAAAAAACTTCACAGGGGGGCAAGTAAGATTGTGATTGATACTATACAACTTGAGAGAATGAGATCCTTAGTCATGATAATGACAAGATGGATGGCAACCACAGTAGACAGATTGTCAGTAGTAAACCTGTCTGTTGGCTCACCACGCTGCAATAGTAGCACTGATTGATTGCCATTCAATTTTGTACAAATGTAAATTTCCCACCAGAGTGGTGATGTCCTGTTAGCTACTGGACAGATGGCCACAATAAAAACATTTATGTTTACCACATGAGCAGTTATAATTTTGGCAATATATTAACTATTCAACAGGTTGATGTTTTTATTTGTTTAGTGCTTTTGTTTGTGACCAAATCCTTGTAAAACTACTGACATTCCTATTAACCAAGTATTTAGTGTACGACATGCTAGTTTAAACAAATCACAATTTAAATATTTTTACTTGGCTTCCAAATTATTCACCCTGGATCACATGTTTTCCTCATTAATCACATCTATATAGAAGTGCTGCCCCACTCTGTTGCAGATCAAGGATTAATTCCTAATATTACTTTCCCTTTTTATGATCCTGGCTCAGGGCCACTAATCCTACTGTTGAATGTAGGGTGTCATGCATGTTGAATGTAGGGTGTCATGCATGTTGAATGTAGGGTGTCATGCATGAAAAATGGCCAAAAAAGACTATCAAATACACTGTTAAAAAAATCAAACCATAAGCAATCAATGAAAAAAAAGATTTGTTCTACTGGTAGACATTAGTGGGCAGTAGATAATGCCACTATACCTGAAAGCAAAAAAAGTGGTTCAAATGGAAACTGCTTGCTAAATTTCTTGATGAATGCTATTGAAGCCTGTGTGAGCTTTCGTGGAAGACCAAAGAAACAACTGTGGCTTGAGATATGGAAAACAGATGAAGCAAATTACAGAGTATTGCACTCATATCACCCACAAGACTGAGAATATGAATGGGCCATTTTGTTCCACTTGCAATGAGACCCCAACTACTGTATATCTTCCATCGATTGCACTGCAACAATGCTTTGTTTGAGTAAAGTTTGGTCGATGAGTAATATTGGTAGATAGCCTACACCAAATGGTTTCATCATTGTGGTTAGGGGTTTTTATATATTCACTCCATACAGATGATTAACATTATTTAAACTGACAGTTACAGTGGAAAAGGTAAAAGCAGTAGCAGGATTAGCTTGCTATTTTCCATGTTCATCACCTCCCCCAGTGTAAGGATTGGGTGACTTCCAACATGTTGGTTTTGGGTTACAGTAACCATTGGCTGGATGGCGTGTTGTTTCCATGGTGCATGTAAGCTTTGGTGCCTATGGGTCCTTCCACAAGTTTGTGCAATGAGCCAATCAAAAGCCATCACTCTTAAAGACAGAACTGGGGCGAACGAGTAGTGGAAAAAACATATGTGGAAAACCTTATGACTTTTACATTAGTATTTTATGTTTTATCCCCCTCACAATTCACTCAATTTAATTGTTACTATGATTTTATAATTATTATAAGTTTTTTCAATATTTATTTATATCTTGACGAACTGACACTACAAAAAGTATAAACACTTGATCACTTTCAGACTGCAGAATAAAAAACTAAAAAACATGGAGATTGTCAGGCAAGTTCTGTGCGTCTTTTATCCATGAATTCTAAACACATTGGCAAATGTTTATTCACAGTTAGAAGCATTCTGATATCCAAAGAGAGAGTAATCCTCAAACTAAAAATATGTTTATTTTGATCGTGTGATTAGATTTGAACGAGTAATTACTCTGAGAAGCCTTACAGATAAGAGGCAAGTGAATGGAACATGGAATCCAAAAAAACTGTTCAAACTTGCGAATTTCGTTGATAAGTGAGCCGAATCAGCAGGACATAGCCCACTACAACGGCCAACTCCCCATTGTTTCCCCAACACCTGTTTCTTTCACCCAAATTTGCATAACGGCACACTTTGATCTCCCTAGAGAAACATATGTCTCATTTTAAAAAAACCTCAGCCCTACACCAGTTCCTCAAGGAAATAGCTCTGCTAAACTGCTTAAAGCTGATGAGAGCGGTGAGTGAGCCAAAACAATGAGCTTAATGACCCTAAAATGATCCCAGAGATTCGTCACCCCTTTTCACATACAACTACATTATTATGCATTTATTGTTTATATAAAAAATACTGAGCTATAAAGAGATGTGTATCTTCAACCCACCTCAGCTGTTCTAACCTATAAATTCTGCTCCAGAGAGGTTGGCACCACCCAGAAGTTTTTTTGGTCCAACATCTGGCTGTCAGAGAATGCCAGATCTTGGCTGTAAAAGGAAAGGATGCTTCTAGGTGGACTTGCAATAATAAAAAATACCATTACGTACATTTTTGAGTGACGTTGATCCATTGTCTTTTCCATAGGATGTTCTTTGGCTCAAACACAGAGGCGGCAGAGCAGCTGGGCTTACATTTACAGTTGGCCTCAGATGTCTTGTGCAGTTAAGTGATGCTGTGGCAAAAACCTCATGGGTGCTGAAGGGCCCCAAGTGATAGAAGCACTGATTGTGTGTGTGTGTGTATGGGTGGAGGGAGTTAGGGTGGTGTGCATTTGTGTATTTGTGTTCTTGCACGTGCATGCTTGCTGCTCGTGCACCAGTGTACAGCCGATAGGGAGTGCAGCGTGTCTGGAATCATTTAAACAGAGTGAGAACACATTCACGCATGTGGAATCATTCCTCCCAATAGAAGTGTCATTGTTTCCAAAGACAGCTTTGCTTTAGCCATGATTCAGGTAGCATTTTTTCCTATTTGTTTCATTTTTCCTGTCAGTTAGAAGGGTCCTTACAAAAACACTAGGATTAAATCCAGGATGAAATTAGGACAGTTCTGCAGATCTGACAATTTGGATGGCCCAGTTTAGGGAGACAGAGGAAGATAAACACAATGTAGTGGAAATGATTCCTGACATCGAAAAGTAAAAAAGAAAACACCTCCAAGTGAATAATCGGCCCACTCCAGCTCCTCTTCATAGGAGAATTGTAAAAAGGGTAGAGACTATATTTACATATTTGAGACAAATGTCAAAAATATAATTGCACATACCTGCTCTCTGAGAAACATTACACTTAAAAGAAATTCCACAATTTATACAAGGTACCACAGAAGAAGAAACGAATGAGAATTCAACCACAACAACAGTAGGCTTGAACGTCCTGACAGTCAGATATGTGAACTATTTCGGGTTAGAAACTGATTTTGTGTAATCACAACAAAAAGTAATATATGAACCGGTTTCATGAAGAGCATACCAAGTGTGCGACGTAGATATTCAAACAGAATGACAGCACTGTAATTAATCAGCAAAAAGATATGCAGGTCCTTTGAGAATTATTTAGAGAAAAAGGCTGATGTTGTTTTTTTCCATTTTACAGCAAATAAAAGTAAATCTTTAAAGACATTTTTATAAACTACTCAGCAATTTCATAACAGCTGGTTAACATCTGAATGAATGGTACATGAGTTGGGGACCATTTTCAGCCAAGGATTAAGTGTTTGCCTGAATATGAATTTGATTGAAACTGCCAAAAATGTTCATTTAAAACTCAAAGCTCCCTTGAATCATGACAACTTGATGCACCACTTTGCCGCCCTGTGTCTGAGATCTTTAGTAAAGGGTAAGTGACTCATACCAGTCTAATGTATGGCTCTCCTTGTGGTGGCACGGGCGGCAAGCCACATAGTTGCCTGTGGTGAAGGCCACTGCACAGGCAGCACTGGAATAGAAGTTTATTACTGGCCACCAAGTCAAGCGCTGCTAACCAAATTGATACCTTGGAACAAATATAACATTGAAAATCACATATACGAATAAACTGTGAAGTAGACGCACGCCCATGCATGAATACACTCACAAATGAAGATGCACACTCACACTGAAACACACAAAGCTAAAGACTATACTTTTAAAGTTCCTGTTTAGGTGTAAGTGGGTGAGAAATGTGGGCACATTGTTCACTCTCTAAGAAAAGTTGCAATAGTTCAGTGAGGATTGAAGCTTAAAATAAGATTTGAGATTGAAGGTTTTCCAAAAGATTGAGAGGAATGAGGGAAAAAAAAGTTCTTTGTACACACAACAAAAGAGTTAAAGGGTGATGTGTGAAATAATCTTCTACTTTTATATTTAATATATGACATCATTCATCTAGAAGGTACTATTACTGTTTTTAAGGAAGGAAAAAAACTTCCAGGGTTTCATAGAGAGCACTTGCTCCTATGACAAATGTGACAAGTGGCCCATCGGCCCACGATCAGCTCAGCGGTAATTGAAGACATGATGTCACATCAATGCATTCACATATCCTTATGGTTATGGTTTTGTAAGACAAGCTCCACATTTGTGCTACACACACACTTAATAAAGGTCTGGCCTTAGGTTTGGCTCCAGTCATTTGGCAGAAGCTTCATCACACTCAATAAAGAACCAATACACCAACTGACAGACCACTTGTATTGCAACATTCAGCACTTCAGACAACATGGAAGCTATGATAAATTCCAATCTCATTCACGATAGAGAATCAGATTGAAACATGAAACATCCTCAGTAAATGTTGGGCAATGATCTGACGCTTACTAAAATATTTCAGTGAAATTATTTTGTATTTCAGTGTAATCCATTGTAGAGCTGATGAAGTTGCAAATCTGCCAGCGTTATCTACTCCTGCACCTTACCTGAGAGCGTGCCATAGTAACAGCAAAAATATCAAATGTAAAAATAGTCACCACAGAGACATATGGGTTATATGTTTCTATATTATTATCAAAGATACATTAACATAGAAGTGCCAGGTCAAAGTAGAGCTACTTTTAACACAGCTGGACAGGGCTACCACAGAGGAAGCACTGAGCAAACTGAAATTGAAACTGAAATTGAGAGAACAAGGGAAAAATATGTGGGGAAAGATTTCTCCTCTGTAAATTTAAGCATCAGTGCCCTTACTCCCCAGTCCACGAGGCACTGGACAGAGGAGTATACTTGCCATTTTCCTGTTTGATGAGGTGAGCTTAATTTGGAAGAAGAGGAATATAATTGTTGGTTGGTTGGTTTGCTGGGCAATTTGGCTCTTATTCAGCAAAGTCCTTAGAGAGACCCCTAGTGTTAAGAACATACAAGTGCAACCACACTCTTGGTGCAGGGTGTTTATGATGTGCGATAGTCATCTGTGATGGTGGTGTTGGGTTGAGCAGATATTAGACAGAAAATAGACCCTCAGGAATGTGGTTGGATGAGGTGAATCTCATTCAGCTGCACACTCTCACAACTCTGGAAAGTCTAATTTGATTTGGCTGGAGTTGGATATTTCCAGAATGCCTCATGGAAGTCCTCCAAAATTAACTTCCTGCATAGTCTACAGGGCCTCTCTGTCTACATTCATTGTCATACCCTAATGATGCACTGGCCAACCTTATGGTGGTGCTGTATATGTATGTGTAAAGGTATTTTTTAGGGTATTATACAGAAATGCTTGTAGAAATGATAAAAAGCATGTTTGAAGATAAAGCAAATGTTATTGATAGAACTAAATAAGAAGAGGGTTTCCTTTTCACAAAAATCAGATACAAAGTTTATCAGGTGACAATATTTTTGCTGGTGCTGGCTGTACAAATGAGAAAAACAAGCAGTAATTTCCATCTTGACAGACAGGATAGGATAGATTTTACTTTAAGTAGTTAAATGCATTGTAAATGTTATTTTGTAAACAGGAAAGAGGCAAATTTTCCAATCCAAAAAGGAACATTTAATCTTTTAATTTATCTGATTTTGTAATGTAACATTTTTGTTAAAGTAATTTGTTACTTTAACTAATAAGATAAAACTTAGTGACACCGTCTGTCCATAACTGAAGCATCTATATTACCTGTGCCTTAGTTTCAGGCAACAGTGTTTCACCTTCTCAGGAAACACTGGGATAAATGTATTACAGTATGGAGCAGGGATGTGCTTTATTACCCTGCCCCCTTCTCCTCTCTCTTTCTGTCTGTCTCTTTGAGAAAGAGGGCATTGTTTGCTAATTAATACATCATGTGTTTGGAGCTTATGGGACTAAAGGAGGTGCAAAGTATGAAAGATTACATACAGAAGATGTCCCCCACGTAGGAAATCAATTTGTATTTACAAGTACTTAAACACCCGGTGGTGTTTTGTGTTGAGCAGACTATGTGTTGGTAAGTTCAAGTTGAATGCTAAGACATAGGCTAAAAGTAAGTAAAGTAAATAAGTTTAATAAGCCCAATTTAAAACAATGACAGAAACTGCTAATTCTGGACGTTTTTCTCTCTCTATGTCCATAAATACTGTAATTCAGCAGTGATAGTTCCAGTTCTAAATCTGTGTCCTCAAACTCAAGCCTCTGTTGAATAGCAGTCAAAACTAACTTTATCTACTGACCCATCTTCTCTCGTTCCACCACATATGTGTGTGTGTACCAGTGTCTTGCTCAGAGGTAGTGCTTGGCTACTGTTATGGCAGCACATTCAGAGAAGCAGCCAGTTGAAGACAAGAACTTGGACAGTTCTGGCAAAAGCTGGACTATACAGTTTACAACCGAAAGCAAATAAAGTCTGCAGAGAACAGACGACGGGAGCTCAACGTGTTTATACAAAAGCTCATTAGTGCGAGATTAGATGGAGGTTTACAGCCAGCCTCTTCAATCTCCGTGCCAACTATGAAACCTGTGATTATTCCATTTTAAGTATATGCCTCAAACCCAGAGCACCGTGTATTTGCCTTTTAAAAACCTGTTGCTATTTTTTCTTGAGGGAGAGGAAATGAGCATTTTAAGACATGAAATCGGTGCTCTAATGCTACCTCCTATGCCACACGTGCACACCACACACACACACACACACACACACTGCAGCTTAGCAAGGATGTTACTCATCTGGTGAGTGTTTTCAGGTGCTGCTTTGTTTCCAATTAAATGTCTTATATTGCTATCCACTAAAATACTTGATGCTATAAGAGCACTGGTGCCTAATGCTGGATTTTTTTGTAAACTCTGGTGTCTATTGAATACTGATACTGGAGGACAGGTTTGGTCTGATGTGGCTGGAAAGTTCAGGCAGCATGGGTTTGATAAAAGTGAGGAAGATATTATGCTATTTGAGAGATGCTTGCCTGTTCTACTCCCTCAGCAAGCCTCCTCTCATCTTCTTCCCTCCTCACTCTGACAGAGCAGAGCACTGCAAAACAAAGGAAACTCTCTATATCTCAAAGCCAGCGGTGATATCATGGAAAAGGCTGACAGTCAGGTGTGGGAGAGACTCAAAAGGATTACTCCTGCTCTCTCAAGATTCTGATTTTTTTAACAAAGCTGATTTAACTTCAGTTTGCAACCATATGGATTTTTTTTGTGCTTCCTCTAATATGTTATATAAATAGTTTATAATCTATATTGTAGTTTCATCATAACTTCTTGCCCAGCTATGGCATTTGTTCGAAACACTAAGAAAAGCACTGAAAATAAGGCAAAGGTGGATTCAAGTCTTTCCCAAAGGCCACACAGCTGATACTGTGCACCCTTCAATTCCCAGTTATTGTAGTATAAAAGGTAACAAATGTCTCAGAGGAAACTACAAACATTTCAGGCAGTACAAGGGGGGCCCAGGAATTTTCTTCATACTAAAACTGTTGCTCGGCTTACGGCTATGAAAGCAAAGCTCTCATTTCCCGCTGACTACTGTGAAAGAGGATCATAAAATTGACTCCATCTGTAATTTCATGCTGAACTTTCCAGTACCAGCAGCTTGATGGCATTCCTTCAATTAAGTACTACTTAAACCAGCTTGAGGGCATGTAGTGCATAGCAGTGGTTCTCAAACTATGGTACGTGTACCCCTTGTGGTACGCAGGTTCCCTCTAGTGGTACACAGAAAAAAACAGAATGTTTGATGAAAATTAACTAGTAACATTAAAGACATAACACTACTATAGTCTACAAGTTAACTGTCTCTGCCCACTGGACGTCAGATTTTATACACTTTACATCTCCATAAGCATTACTAACAGCATTAGTTTGACCACCGTGTATTAAAGACTCTCAGGCGGTTTTTACTCACAGTCACATGGACAGAAACAACAACCTAACTCGCAGACATCGCTGAAGTCTAGTCGCTGAAATATGTTGGTTAATCAGGATGTAATTGTAAATCACATTTATTTTTTAATCCACAGTGAGATAACGGGTGATCTCACGGATGAAGTGTGCATTTGCGCACAGCTGTAGTAAGAAGCTTTTCTTCTCCACAATACTACTCAAGTAAAAGTAAAAAGTATGGTACAAAAAACTACTCCTAAGTACTTTCTTTTTCAAAATGGTGGTACTTGGAAAGCCAAATATTTAAAACGTTTGAGAACCACTGGCAGAGCATATATATGTCTGTTTTAAAGCTTTGATGAGGAAGGTTTGGTCATGTTTAACAGCATGGATTTCAACATAGTTTATCATGGCTTAACCTTACTGACCTTTTGAGACATTTCAAAAGTTTGGTTCCTTTTCAGTGCTGAAGTAATTAAATTTTTATAGATAAAGATCATTTTAGTTTCCATGTTGATTACTTCATAGGCTGTGTGAACAGTTGTGAAAAACCCATCTAAAGCACTCTAATGATAAAAATATATGAAAATACTTACTGCAAGTACAATATGTAACTGCACCTATAACACTCTTACAGACTGTTGAGATGCTTTGAATACTCACTGACAGTTGGGAAACACAAATTCATCTGATCAGGATTACTGTTAACACATGTTTCTTAAATTTTTCGAGGAGAGAAGCATGTGTCTTTACAAGGACTTGGTGGTGAAAACAATGGATAGAGAGGATATGTATGTGACAGGGAAAGTGAGTGTCTGATTCGGTGACTAACAATGTAAAGGTGCACGTGTGTCTGTGAACACTTATATTTGTGTCTGCCTGTGTGTCTTGACTGTCTGTCTGTCTGTGTGTGTGTGTATTAGCAAGTTTCAGAGCGTGAACCTCTCCTGGGGGACTTCCGCTGCTGCTGTTATTCTTTGCAGTGAGATGGAAAGCTCTCCCCAACATCTGCACAACATATCATGTAAGAGGGGGAAAAAAAAGGAGAATACTGGGCTGAAACTTTCCATTGGAACAGCCTGTAGATTTCATTTTATAGAACGTTTTCCTCTGTGGTATGCTTAGTTTTAGTTGAGGAAACCTGGAGAGTTTCCAAGCAACAATTAATTTAGTGAAAATTTTAAAACCATAAAGGGAAAAATGTGGCGACACACTTGTTAGTACACTTGATGGCATTACTGGGATCATTAAAAAGCCATGCAAAGTTAAGCGCAGTAAATTTTTGCAGGCCCCTGTTTAGTGACAAATGCTTTACATCACATTATTACTTGACCATAAGTGTGTGGTAAAGTTTTCATTTGACACCTCTTCAGCTGCTATAGTGCCTATTTTTATATTTTCAACACCAATGATTGATGCAGCTTTGCCCACTGAATTTTGTGTTAAACATAACCTTGCTTGCCTTGTGTCTGCAGAATCATTTGCACCAGTAAGACCATGTGAAGTCTGCACACGGTGTTAGTGCGGCTATCCAGTGTGTCATGTGTTATCTGTTCGCCCTTAGCTCCTAGACCTAGCCCGTCTAGGAGTCTACCGAGTGCAACCTGAGGTGTAAGAGGATTAGATACATGCAGCCTCTTCCCCTTCCCGAACTCCTTTCCTCCGCCCTTTGTTTTTACTCCTCACTTCACTTTTCCACCCTCTCTTTTTGTTTTTTGTCTAATTGAATGCTGAACTTGTCTCATTTCAACTATCATCACACACTCACCTCCCATTTCTTCTTTTCTCACCCTATTGATTCCCTTTTTGCTTAGCTCTCACTCATACCTCACATTCTCTTTCCCCTGTCTTTAGGCAACCCTCCAACCTCCCCCTCTTCTGTGACTCTCACTTTCCCATGACAGAACCAGGGGTGAGAATCAAATAACCAGCTTCTCTGTCTTCACCTGGTTTCCAAGCTTGAGCTGTGAAAGAAAGCTTTGTCCCCCCAAAGCCTTCATCACCTCCGGTGGGATGTCTTGTGTTGTCCATACAGGAAAAGACTTTGGTCAGGCTGGAATTTTGGGGGCCCATGGGAAAATGTGAGCAAGTTCGGTCCCTGGCTCTCTCTCTGACATCTACTCCCACAGATCATGCTATGTCATAGCATAAACCTCCACCCAGCACTTCAAAAGGAGCTCGAATCATACAGTGTTAAAATACTGTTGCTATTTCATTCCTGAAAGTGCTGAAAAATACAGTGTAAGTGTAAACATTTTCTATAACTATTTAAATCCTGTTTTGCTCCTATAGCTTTAAACATCATAATTTCTATAACACAACCTTTAAAAAAAACATGCTGAATTTAACTTCACCCAGATGATGTCATAATCATATTTAATAATTACTTCAGATGTCTGATTGACTTTACTGTTCAGATAAATGCCTCCAGGTTTGCACGTTTTTGCTCTTGTCTGCACTAAAACTACAGCTTTAAACTGTACACAAGCGTATTGTTCCGTGCAGAGCATTGCACCTGAAAACAAAGGCTTCTCACATGTCAACACTCGCAGACTGCAACAAGATGTGTTATTAGAGTGTTTCCACCTCAAAGTGTCACTTTCACTGCTGCATACCTGTGATCCATAGATTAAATGGAAGAGAGGTCTGGAACAAAATCATGTAACATGCAACTCGTATCACTCACTGCGGGGGTTAATTGTAAATTATAAACTGGTTACAGCTAAATACTTAAATTTCACCTAAAGTAACAAGTTATTAAAAGAATATAAGCATATAAGGAATAATATCGATTGATCATAGCCAGCATTAAATTTTTAATCATGTCTATCCACAACATTAAAGCCACCAACTACCTTTAGGGCACATCCCATCACAATCAAGGTTAAGTTCAGGTTAAGTATGTTGTACATGTGTGTTCATTTAGCAAATACTATCTGCACTTTTGACCCCTCTCTAGTCAGGGTATTGTCTCCACTATAGGTAAATAAGAAAAGAGGAGTCAGATATTCTTTTTATGAATAACTGACCATTAGTATGTCTATGATGTAGGTTGCAACACATACAGGAGATCTTTCCAGAAGGACTCTATACTTATACTACTCTAATACTAAAATATATATGGATTTTTTTTTCAAGTATTTCTGACCTATTAAAATCTATACCTGTCTATTGTTATACCCAAGACTGACAATACAGAGATCATTAAGTAGAATAATAATAATTCATGTTTCATATGATATATGCATGAGCGGGCGGCACGGTGGTGTAGTGGTTAGCCCGGGTTCGATTCCCGGGGTCGGCCGGGTGCCTTTCTGTGTGGAGTTTGCATGTTCTCCCCGTGTCTGCGTGGGTT
>JAUYWH010000009.1:16072228-16084936 GCA_034779795.1 Ctenopoma multispine | reverse complement strand
AGACAGCTGGGATAGGCTCCAGCACCCCCCGCGACCCGAATTCGGATTAAGCGGTAGATAATGGATGGATGGATATGCATGAACATTTTTGTATACCAAAGGTCATTCACCATCTAATGGTGAATGATACCGTTGAGGCTATCACTACAGGCTAAAAGAGTAAGTTACAGCATGCATAAAAAAAATAAAAATAAATTTTAAAAAATCAGAAGGACATAGTGACATTAATTTAATCTGCATCTCATTAGTTCTCCAGTCCAAAGGAGGCGTGAGAGAAGCTTTCTTGACATATAGGATGAAATTAGAGCAGCTATTTTCTTACCAAGGAGTATCTATTGTATAATACTATACATGTACCACATCATGCCATGTACCTAAATGGTACGTGCTACCATGACATGCTACAATCTTGTGTTGGAGTGAGAACTTATATTGTAGGTAGACTGTTTTTTTAACTACAGGATAGCAACTGGATGAGCATAATGAGAAACTAAATTCAAATATTTCTGGCATTATTTATTTCACAATTACCATAAAGGTCTATTGCTTCTTCCAAAGTAATGTAGAACTGTTGCCCCGGAAATATATCCACAATCTCGAATCTGTTCAGGAGCAGGTTTATTTTTAATCTGTCAAAACAAGAAACTCTCAGGTTTGTGCTGGACCAGGTCTGAGTAGAAAGTTGGGGGTCCACAGGCAGGGCGAGATTAAGGAGCCCCATGGGCTTAAAATTAGTTCTTGGGTCCCACCTAAAAAGTATATGATAATCCATATCCGTCTAGTCACAACTCCATCTTCCGTCACATTTACCTAAAAATCTTCTACATGTTTATTCCCACCTGCTGCAACAGTTGTAAAAGAAAGTTCTGTCTTTACAAACTCTAAAGACGTGTACTGTTCTGTGCAGGGCACTGCAGTGTAAGAAAAAAATCCTGCTTACGTGTCAACACTCACAGTCTGCACCAAGATGAGGTATTAGAGAGTGTTTCCACCACAAACGTGTCGGGCCCTTTCAGTGTTGCATTGCTTGTGACCAGCTGACTCACTGGAAGGACTGACCTGGAACAAAACCCAGTAAGGCATGTCAGATGTCAGTTTGACACAATCTCTGCAGGGAGTCAGGATCTGGGTCAGACAGTGAGCAGATGGGATGAGAAATTATCAAGCATAACGAGTATTAAAATGCTTAAGACTTATGAGGAGCGTGAAATTGTCTGCCCTTTTTAAAGCCAAACACCTGCAGTACCATAAATACATTACTTTTCCATGTTGTTGGCCACTGAGACCTCTAAATATAGGTTTGCTGCTAAATTGCTATACTTGTTGAGAAACTATATGATTATATCTTAATAGTTAGTTATTTTATATTCTGAATAAAACTATGTGGGCCAACTTGTGGGCCTGGGTAATTAAAATCTTGTATGACATCATGAACTACAGAAAAGAGCCCCCTCCAATTTTTTTTATAAAAAAAGTAATAATAATAATTGATAAGTGTGAAGACAAAATTAGCAAAACTGTTTTAAAAACAGTTTAAATTATATTCAAATACAATATAAAACTTCCTGTAAGGGTCTGAAATTGCTGCAACTATAATACAGAGAGCAAAATTAAAATAATAATTAAAAACGAAATAAAATGATAAATTACTGCAATAAAAAATAGCAATCAACTTAACCTTTTTTAAAGCAACCTAAACATATGAAAAATTCTAACCGTAGACATACCAGGCAGAGAAAATCGAACATTTAAAATACAACCAAGTAAGTCAAAGCAGCAGCGGCTAATCACTGAATAATGAAACCTACAATTCGGTTAAAGAAAGAAAAAAACATGAAAACAAATATGGGAGGGAGAGATTATATAATAGAAACTCCAACATGATTTAATATGTAAACAACGTGAACTGAGCAAACTTTCTCAAACGTTGGGCGTACCTGTAAGCCGACGAGGAGGGCAAACCATGACACAGGAACCGACAGAAACGTTTGAAACAGCATTTCCGTTTAGCGATAGTAAACAACACAGCCACCGTTGGATCACGGTACGTCATAGCTCACCGGGAAATTCAATCACGACCACCGGGAGTAAGGGAATCAGCGATTATCATCAGAGATTCATTTCCTGGTTTAACGCGCCAATTAATTAGATTGGTTATGAGTGCTGTAGTGGGCGTGGCCTATGATTATATTGTACATGACCAGTTGATACAGTCACAACAGGTGAGCAAGCAATGGATGAGGCTGGCCTTAAAAAGAGAGTTGGGACAACATAAAAGAATGAGAAGAAGAGGGATAACAAAATAAATAAATAAACTACAACAACATGGTGGACAGGAGCTCTCCAGCCTTATACACAAAGAGCAGTTGTGCACTATGTGCTCTGACAGTTATTGATCATAGCCAGCATTAGAATTTTCCCACGCTAATCCCTGTCTAACACAACATGCTACTCAGTAACAAGAGGAGCACTGATAAAGAATCAGAGGCTTTCTGGAGAGTTTAGAGAAGAACACTGGAAGGACCATACATGACAATGTTACGGTTGTGATACATGAGATGCAGCAGAGAACCACCCACCCTGGAGTTGGTACAAAACTGCTCTACCAACTGCTACACTTTTTAATAAATGAAAATTGATCATTTTATAAATTCCTCTGTGTAATCTCATTAGACCGATGAGGTCTGAGAGAAGTTCCCATGACATAAATGCTTAAGTCAGAACTAGTCCGTTCCACAAGAGAACCAGAACTTGTCACTGATTAAAGCTCATGTTTGTATGTCTCCAATACCTGGTATGTTATCAACAAAAGAAGATCTAAAATCAAATGATAAAAGAGAGCCACCCAGAAGAAAAAAACTGTAAAAGGACATCAGAGCTAGATGTATTTCTTTGAGCCCACCTCACCCAGGTCTTTTTAATCACATGAAAACAATGATATTAAACTAGTGGCAAATATTTTTCTTTTCTTTTCAATGAATTTAGGATGAATCCAAAAAGAAACATGTGCTAAACACAACCTGCCATTTTCCTACACATCTTCATAATGTCAGATCAGTAATATCAGTACTTTAGAGTCAATCTCCAAATTCACATCAAGGACATCCACTCATTATAAAACCAGTTTGATTAGATATGAATAAAAAATATGGAAAAGTAAATGTTGATCACTGTGTTTGGTTTCCCACTCATACCTACCTTGTCAACAAACCCACCAATAAACAGACATATCATATCAAAACTGCCTCAACGTTTTATTTGTTTTGACCAAAATAGATTCTTGTTCATTCATTTCTGCTGCTTATTCAGGTTTGAGCCAAAATAGGTCAAATGGTTCAGCAGATAGTCCAGACCTGTCCCCAGTCCCCCTCCTCAGTCACGTCAGTCACCAATCTTGTGCTTGATTCTGGTCCCATGGTAGTGTTCCTCCTTCTCTTCTGCAAAGTCTCCCCTGTGCAGACAGAAGCCATGGCCACCATCCTTGCACTCCTGGTCGGATGCAGTGATCACCACAACTAGGAGTCAGACTTCTAAAACTGGATACCAATGAAACCACAGTATCCTTTAATGTCTCCTGCATGCCACCTACTTCACTTACAGACATGACTTTTACACACAAATACATGGCTGTGGCATGGGTTCATCCATGTTGGTCACCAGGGAGGCCTCATCTAACATTTTGTGGAAGGGGGGTGTTGTAGGAGTCGAGATGTGTCAAATACTCAAACCATTTCTGTTGTCTTCATAAATAACTATGTCCAGGTGAGTCAGGTGCGGAATAAAAGCACCCTGAGGATAAATCTGTGGTTCCCAACCAACTTACCTTAGACTGAAGAAATAAATTGTATAAGTAGAAATTATTCTAACTAACCAGAAAGATGTTCAGTTGACTATAACTGAAGTGAGCACAGCAACTGCAACTAAATGTTTTGAAATTCAGTGCAGATTTCTGGCATATATTCAGTCAAAAAGTCTTTCATGTTTGAGTAAGAGCCTCCAAGTTTCCACTTCCTTGAAACTATATTATCGTCTGTTTGTTTTGAAAGAACATCGGAAACCTTGATAAGGATGCACCTGTTTATTGCCATGTTGACACTGTACATGACAGTCACTCATTGGTCCAGGAGAGCAAAAATAAATGTATAAATACAAACCATGAACAGGTGAGTTTACCTTTTTTTTTTGCTTACCCTGGAAAGCATGAAGTTGTTATTTCTGGTGACTGTGTTTGGGATCGGCTTTGCACAGCACGACCCCCACACCAGGCATGGCAGGACCGCCATTGTCCACCTGTTTGAGTGGCGCTGGGCTGACATCGCTGCAGAGTGTGAGCGCTATCTGGCTCCTAATGGCTATGGTGGAGTTCAGGTATTTATAGATTCACAATAAATCAACAAACACTGATCACACACAAAGACTGCTACAATGGACAGTAAAAAACTTGTTAATCTTGTCAAGCTTTAAGCTGCTGGATCCAGTGTTTCCCAGGATGCCTCTAATAATAATAACAGTACACTCATATAATAATAACAGTACACTCACTACAAACCTAATTAGCAATTTCTATGTTAAAAGTTATTACTACTGTAATTAATTTCTTCTCTGTGCTGCTCAGCTCTCTCCTCCAAATGAACACATCATTATAAACAGTCCCTGGAGACCCTGGTGGGAGAGATACCAGCCAATCAGCTACAACCTGTGCTCCAGATCTGGCAGTGAAGCTGAGCTGAGAGACATGATCACCAGATGCAACAATGTTGGGGTAAACTACAACATTTACACAGTAAAAATCATTAGGAGCATTGTTCTTCTGTGTTTGACAGTGGCTCGTAAAGCTACTGCCTTGTAGAAGACAGCAAATTATACCAGACACATATTGTTATTTTGTTTTCATAAATCAGTTAGCTAATTATTAGTTTGATTCATAACAAGCAAAACAAAGCCATGTTTACCACATGTGTGAAGAAGTGAGATAGAAGACAAGTGTTGTGATGCACCTACAGTATCCAGCATTTTCCTAACAGGTAAACATCTACGTGGATGCTGTCATCAACCACATGTGTGGATCTGGGGGTGGATCAGGAACCCACTCTTCATGTGGAAGCTGGTTCAATGCTGGCAACAGGGAGTTTCCCAGTGTCCCTTATTCTGCATCGGACTTCAATGACCAAAAATGCAAGACTGGCAGTGGTGAAATTGAGAACTATGGTGATTCAACTCAGGTAATGCATGTCACTTTGAAACAATGTCAGATCAGTATTATTTCCCCTAATTACCATTTTATAGTGTACCTCTTCACTCTAATAAAGAATCCATTCAGTCAGAATTATTAGTAGCAGTAAAAACACAAATAATGCTGTAAATATTCAGGTACGCGACTGTCGTCTAGTCGGTCTGTTGGATCTCGCCTTGGAGAAAGATTACGTCAGGGGTAAGGTGACCGACTACATGAACAAGCTGATTGACATGGGTGTGGCTGGATTCAGAGTGGATGCCTGCAAGCACATGTGGCCCGGAGACCTTTCTGCTGTCTTTGGAAGTTTGCACAACCTCAACACAAACTGGTTCCCCAGTGGCGCCAGACCCTTCATCTTCCAAGAGGTAGTTTTTTTATTTTCTTATATGGTAGATTTTATTTATTTAAAACCTTTAAAGTTGTTTTAGAAAATATTCAGATTAATTTAACCTTTTCAGTAACACATAATATAGTGAACCTGTGCAATGCTATATGGTCTGTAAAGAGGGAATTTTAAAAATAAAAGTTCAAAAGCTGCAAGCCTGTGAGCTCAAACATAATAGTGTGCTGTCTTCATCAAAAGGACATAAACATTCTTGTCAAGTTTTATGAGGTTTTTGTCTCAACAGCTGCCATAAATATGGGATGTTTTCCCTCTAGGTTATTGATCTGGGAGGTGAGCCCATCACTGCTAAGGAGTACTATCATCTTGGCAGAGTGACTGAGTTTAAATACGGTGCCAAACTGGGAACTGTGTTCAGGAAATGGAACAACGAGAAGTTGTATTACACCTCGTATGTGTCTTTCTGCTGCTTCCCCTAAATCATAAAAACAGACTTTTTTTAGAGGTTGTTTTACTAAGACATTACTATAAACCATTTACTGCACACATTTCTGAATTGTACAAACAAGTTCTTACTTGTTAATGTTTCTAATGACACAATGTTTGAGTAAATTATTTAGAAAGTTGTATTATAAGTTGTACATAATTTGTGAATTTCATAGTTTAATAATTAAATATTTTTGGCAATATTATATTTTGTTAATGTCTTATTAGTAAATTCAATTTTGTGTCCAGGAACTGGGGAGAGGGATGGGGTTTCATGCCGGATGGCGATGCTCTGGTCTTTATTGACAACCACGATAACCAGAGAGGCCATGGTGCTGGTGGTGCGTCCATTATCACCTTCAAGGACCCCAGGCTCTACAAGATGGCTGTTGGCTACATGCTGGCTCACCCTTACGGTGTAGCTAGAGTGATGTCTAGCTTCCGCTGGGATTCAGAAGTAAATTCTATTTTAATTAGAAATAATGTTAACATGTTAACGTAGACTGTGGTTAAACATATCTATCAATGATTATCTTGCAGGATCAGGGCCCTCCCAGCAATGGTGATGGATCCACTAAGCCTGTTCCCATCAATGCTGACCAGACTTGTGGAGACGGATGGGTGTGTGAGCACAGATGGCGTCAGATCAAGTGAGACCTCAGAAAGCAACTGCTCTTGAAAATATATTTTATAAAATACTTTTTATTTGTGTGTATGTACTCTCTGTTCTGAGAGTAGCCTGTGATATAGTTAGATGGATAGCTATATGAAGAAAGTGTTTTTTTCTCAAATTCAGTTTCATTACTGTTATAATGATTAAATATAAAGTTTTTTCACCATCTCCCATTTAGGAACATGGCCATTTTCCGAAATGTTGTTAATGGCCAGCGTCACGTCAACTGGTGGGATAACCAGAGCAACCAGGTTGCCTTTGGACGTGGTGATCGTGGTTTCATTGTCTTTAACAATGATGACTGGTGAGAGCTGTACTCTTGTGTTGATACTCAGTGTTACATTTTGCAGTAGCTTGCTCGTAGTTCAACCATGAGTAGCATTTAAATTACTTTTTTGACTTTTTTCAAGATTTAGGATTCAAAAAACAACATGCTACAAAATACAATTTTGAGTGATAAAGAAATAGAATGACTTTATTGTTAAATTACAGTAACCTAGCTTTCCTGCTGATATTGAAACGTCTTTGATCAACCACACTTGACCTTTGTGTAGTGCATGTGTGTACGCTTTCATTGTGACATTGTTGTATAAAGAAATGGAGGTAGAAGGCTGTCAGACGTCAGACGACAATATTTCATTTTGACCCTATAGAACAGTGAAGTTGCTCTTGTCTGCAGGAACCTGGATGCCACCCTGACCACCGGCTTGCCCGCAGGAACCTACTGTGATGTCATTTCTGGTCAGAAAGAAGGAAGCTCGTGCACTGGGAAACAGATCAACGTTGGCAGTGACGGCCGTGCCCACTTCAGTATCAGCAACTCTGAAGAGGACCCTTTTGTTGCTATTCATGTTGAAGCCAAGCTGTAAACACATGATGTACAGCCTAAAATAAATATTTTGAGCATGAATACTGATTTTAATACTTTTTTAAAACTTAAATTTACTGATTCATTGATTTTTACTTAACTTTTAAGTAGCACATCAGTAGATATTAAAGTGAAATATATTTCTAGGGGGCGGCACGATGGTGTAGTGGTTAGCACCACAGCTCACAGCAGTCGCCTCACAGCTAGAAGGACCCAGGTTTGATTCCCGGGGTCGGGTGCCTTTCTGTGTGGAGTTTGCATGTTGTCTGCGTGGGTTTCCTCCGGGTATTCCGGTTTCCTCCCACCGTCCAAAGACATGTATGTCAGGTTCATTGGGCCTTCCGAAATTGTCCGTAGGTGTGTATGTGAGTGTGCATGGTTGTTTGTCTGTATGTCGGCCCTGCGATGGACTGGCGATCTGTCCGGGCTGTACCCCGCCTCTCGCCCGAAGACAGCTGGGATAGGCTCCGCGACCCGAATTCAGATGGGGGGATGGATGGATATATTTCTAGGCACATTAAAAAAGGTGTGCGCCACACAAGCCACAATGAAGAGATCAGGTAGAAACATTAGAAAATCACTCATTCATCCTGAGCAAAAAGCAAAAACTTAAAAATCGGACGTCCATTAACAAGTGTGATACTGTTAAACTCTGTATTAATGTCACAAGGAACAACTTCATCAGAACAACGTGAGTACTTTATAGTTTGACTCAATTGTGGAATAAATCAACTTTATCCATACCAACCTAATGATATTCACATACATTACTCAGCTTTACATACATACAGGGAAAAAATCATATTTAAAACAATGACATGTATGAAAAATTAAATTATTAAATTGAGCTTTTCAACCTTATAATTATTCTACTAAAATAATTGTAATATTACAGTATCATTTCCATTTAACAACAACTGCTGAAAATTAAATCTCTTCTGGCAGAAACTACTACATCGTCAGGATGAAAACCTGCTCCTGACATTTCAAAAGCAGTTTTAATCATACAGTCCAAAAAAAAATTCTACTTTGACCACGAAAGACCTAAAAAACATACATTTGACTTTGACCTACTGAAGAGGGCAGTCAACAGTGTTTCTACCACAAATGTGTCAGAACAGAACTCCTCTTCAAACCCAAGGGTGGCCGGTTTAATTCCCAGAACTAGGGTCCAACACAGGCAGAGCCATTAAATACAGACAGATGTAGAGAGGCACTACATGATCAAAAAATGAACTAATATTATGACTTGGCTACTGCTGAAAAATGCAACAAACAGCAATCAGTATCAATGTAACCTAAAATATATTAATATGTTTTTAAAGCAATCTAAACATAAGAAAAATTATAACCAAAGCCATACCAGGCAAAGGAAATCAAAAATGTAAAAAGAGAACCAGGTAAAGCAAAGCAGCAGCGGCTTATTTGCAACAAAATAACACTGTACTGTTATCTACTGTAGAAATGAAACCCATAACTCTGAATAAAAACATGAAAACGACCAACTGAGAGGGAAAAAGCACCTTTATTCCAACAGATACAATACATTACAACGTGAAATGAGATAACTTTCCCAAACATTAGGTGTACCTATAAGCCTCTGAGGAGGGTATATTATCACACACTAGCCTTGCTTCTCTGTGAGAGATTTATTTCCTGTTTTTTTTTAAATTGGATTGGTTTTGTGTGCTGTAGCTAATGACTGGTTAAAAATGTATATAACAAGTCAGACAACTGTTTGGACACGGAGGCGGCAAATCAAGTGATTGAAAGATTTAATTTTGAAGACAAAAGACGTCATAGAAATTCACAGGGCTTCTCCAAGAATGACAAAACTAACAATTCTATAGGCAGAGCAAAAAGCCAGACAAAACGTAAGCTGCGAGAAAAACTAGCAGGCAGCGAGGCCTGATCGAGTTTCATAAAACATGAACAAAAAACTCACAGATGGTCTCATAACAAGGTAGGGATACAGTCACCAGCAACGCAGACATAAGCAGGAACCTAGAGAGTAGAAGGGGGCTGGTTTACAGAAGATGGTCTGTAAACCAGACCATGGTCTTGCTTGACCATCTCATGTAGGGAAGAGGAATGGAAAATGCAGATGGTGATTAGGTGAGACGGAACAGGTACAGAGGGGTGTGGTTGAGGAAAGATGGTACCAGTCGGTCAACCCAGACAAGATTATTAGTAAATTTCAATTTTTTGTCCAGGAACTGGGGAGAGGGATGGGGTTTCATGCCGGATGGTGATGCTCTGGTCTTTATTGACAACCACGACAACAAGAGAGGCCATGGTGCTGGTGGTGCATCCATTATTACCTTCAAGGACCCCAGGCTCTACAAGATGGCTGTTGGCTACATGCTGGCTCACCCTTACGGTGTAGCACAGATGGCGTCAGATCAAGTGAGACCTCAGAAAGCAACTGCTGACCTCACACATACTTTTGTTTACACATGTTTTTTCTATTTTGTGAAAATACTTTTTATAAGTATCTTTTCGGAAAAAGTCCAACTTTACAATATTATAATCTGTCTTGTTACATTATTTTTTAATACAATTGTCTTATTTTCATTTTGTCAACAAAAATAATTTCCATTAAAATAACCATAAAAACAGGCAACTTAAACTTTGATACATCACAGAACCCCTTAAGGGTCATGGTGTTTTTGTTTTTTTCCGGTTACCTCTCAAAAACCTGTGTTTGATTGCAATAGATTTGTTTTACCTCTGATCCATGATCAAAGACTAACCTCTGCTTTGAGAGTAGATTATGTCATGTAATAGACCACTGCTGGGTGTAGCTGGATGGGTACAGTTAGTTAACAGAGCTAGCCAGCTCTCAACACTATGTTATTAGGCTGTAACCGGCCGTGCCCACCTCAGTATCCACATCTCTGAAGAGGACCCTTTTGTTGCTATTCATGTTGAAGCCAAGCTGTAAACATATGACGTACAACTTAAAATAAATCTCTTGAGCATTAATGGTTTATTGGTTAATTTACTGACACAATTTTAAAAACACACTACTACTACTACTACTTTTTTACCAACTATATTTGCTGTTGCAATATGATTAAACAGATTTAGATTACAGCCTGAAGCCTCTGTGAATAAATGAATTTACAGAGTACCTCTTTGTATCATGGTTTATCTCCAAGTATGTACAAAGTATCTACAAAGTTGTAGATACAATCCCACACTCAACAGTCATAGGTCTGACGAATGGCTGCAATAGATTATTCTTTGTTCAGTTGCTGAACCCTCTCGTGAGAGTGCTATGCTATATAACTCAACTGCATTTTACTTCTTTGTGCTTATTATTTCTTTTATATTTTATTAAAAAAACTGCTCAAGAGACCATCTTGCCAGAAATTAATTTTACTTCCATGACAGTTTGTGTTGGTTTTGGCCTTGGTTTTAGAACTGTTACCAATATTGCTGATGATCTGACACAATCCAAAATCCGTTGGTCTTTCCAAAGTCATGTTGAGCTGTTTTCCTGGCAACATATGCGCAATCTCTCTGTTCAGGAGCAGGTCAGTGAAAACTAGATAACCTCTCAGATTTGTGTTGGACCACGTCTGACTGGAATTTTGGGGGCCCCCTGGACTTGGGCCCTATCAAAAGGAAGATATGATACGACCTATCCAACTAGCCATGAGTCTGTCTTCAGCCACATTAACCCATGCATCATATACACATTTATTCCCACCTGCTTCAACAGTTGTAAAATAAGGCTCTCCAGTCGCATTCCTCCTTCTGATTTTACAATAGATCATTTAAGGGAGTGACTCATATAACAGCAAAAAGGCATAGTGAATATCTATTCACCCATATGAAATTTAATAATGAATCCAGTAGTATGATTTGGACATTAATGCTCAAATTATGGCTTTAAGCGATACCTGTTTTATTCTGTGCAGATAAAACAGACAAAAAACTTATGTGTCAACACTCACAGTCTGCAGTGTTATTGCCACAAAGATGTCGGGGCCCTTTCACTGTTATGTACATACCTCTGACCCACAGACTCACCTGAAGGGGTGACCTGCAACAAAACCCAGTAAGGCAGGTCAGATGTCTGTTTAACACAGTCTCTCCAGCGGGGCGGAGAGGCAGGAGTTCGGTCAGACAGTGAGCAGACGGGATAAAAAACACACTATTCACTCAGTTTTTAAGTGCACAGTAAAAAGTAATGATTACTTCAGAACATCAGTTTCAGTGCAAAGGAAAATAATTATTCTTAATTTGAAAGAAATATTGAGAAGTAATTGATGGGAGAGGCTATACAGATACAGAGCCACATTCAAACTCTTTACTGCTGCAGCATTTAGTCATTCTGATCCACACTCCAATCCTAAAGGTGGCGGTGACGCACCTAAAGGCTGTTTGGATGACTGGAACCACCAGAAGAAGAAGAAGAAGAAGAAAAGCAACGGGAAGAACATTGTACTTGGTGGTGAAGCTGTCAGACTCAGGGCACAGAGGCATTAACGGCCACAACGATCAAAGGTTTTCTAAAATGCAGGCAAGGATCTCACGAATTCATGGTCCCTCTCTCCTTAGGGATTATCTAGGTATTCTCCCCTATTTATAATTGAAGAATCTTAAATATATTAATGCCAATGTACTTAATGTCTATTATTAGTATACTTTGTGTGTTATACATATAATATACATTACCCATGAGGCTTTCATTAAATATATTTCATCACGTTAATATATTGGTTTACCTAAAGTTACGACACTGTTATACAGATACATACATGACGACGTTATTTATTTAGCAAACCTTAAAATTATTCACTAAATTTAATGGAAGTCGATATAGAAAGTAGTTAACGCTGAGGACGCAACTCTGTAAGAAGGTCGGAAAATTCAGACAGTAAGAGAAGCTGACATGCGCGGTAGGCGGTTATTCTCACAAGTCTCACAAGTCTTGTTTGGTAATTTGTCGAGACTTGAATTTAAACAGTTTATCAGTTTAGGATGAAGACAAAGTTCCCCTCATCCCACCCAAACACATATAGATAGATAGATAGATAGATAGATAGATAGATAGATAGATAGATAGATAGATAGATAGATAGATAGATAGA
>JAUYWH010000009.1:16039142-16072128 GCA_034779795.1 Ctenopoma multispine | reverse complement strand
TAGATAGATAGATAGATAGATAGATAGATAGATAGATAGATAGATAGATAGATAGATAGATAGATAGATAGATGTGTTCGCACAATTTTTCATGACATTTTTCATGACACTTGTGCCAATACCTGCGATCTGCATACAGCAGCAATGGCAGAATGTCAGGACTATAGCTGTATGCACAGATCAGCCATTACATTAGAGCTGTTGTTATAACATTAAAACCACTGACAGGTGAAATGAGCAACACTGATTATCTTGTTGAAGTGGCACCTGTCAAGGAGTGGGACATATTAGACAATTAAACTCGTACAGCTGATGTGATGTGAGACAGGAAAACTGGTTAAATGACTGGGTCAGAACATCTTGTGAGGTTTTCTCATTATGCAGTGATCTGTATGTAATAAATAAACCAGCATCAGGGTGATAGACGCCCAAGGCCTACCGATGCACGTGGGAAGCGAAGGGTAGACTGGTTCCCACAGGAAATCCACTGTACAAACTGACGAAGAATTGAATGCTTACCTAGGAAGAAGGCAGTACAAATTAACAGGGCAAATCCCACTTCATCACACTCAGGTCTTTCTAATCAATGCAATGAGATTAAACAAGTTGCCAAATTAGTCTCTAATTTTACTGAAAATGTCTAATATCAAATGACTCCTGTAGCCTAGTTAGGACAACTGAGTCTTAAAGCTGGGGTTGTGATAGGACAGCTATGACCAGTTCCTTCATTTGGGTTACCTGGAACATGCATAGATGCATAAAATAAATAACAAAAATATCTTTTCTACAAATGTACTCTAATTGATATATAATGTACAGTATTGTGCAGTAAAACTACTCCAACAAGCACAATTTACTCAAAAAGTCACTTAAAATCACTTATGTGCATGTAATGGAGTAAATGTTCTCATACCCTACAATGATGAAAGTATTTTAAAGAATTACCCACTGCATGCTGTATGCAGCTCATTTTACATAACATAGAGATAAATATAGTATGACAATAGCAGGCTTTGTTGTGTAACTGCCAATAAAACTGTCTGCTGCTTTTCTGCGTTTCTTGCTAAGAACACTGTTTTCTCAGGCTATGACTGATGCTTTATATTTGAATGAAAATAATATGTTAGAAATGATCTTCACCCCTTTAATTTCTAACTAAATGTGCATATTTATATTGAATCAAAAAGCGTGAGATAAATACAACCTGCGATTTTTCCGGACAGATCTACTTAATCTAACTTGATTACATAAAGATGTTTGATTAGGTTTGAATTTAAAACATGGAAAAGTAAATGTTGCTTGCTGTGTTTATTTTTCCATCATCCCTACCTGGCCACCAACAAATAGACATACATCACATCAAAAAGGTTAATTTTACCTGCCTTCACTTTTTATTTGTCTTGTCCAAAACTGATAATTTTTCCAAATCAAACTTTAACCTGGCTATTGCATAACCATCTAGATATTGAAGTTAGTGAACAAGTGCTAAAGCTGGATGAATCTAAACTGTCGCTTTCTGGGTGGTAAAATTCTAAATAATTTTTTTTAATTATAGTGAGTACAAGGGAAATAATGTCAATAACTACCTGTAGTATTATGATAATGTCTAAATATCAGAAAAATTATATTTCTGAGGGCTGCTGGTGCTGCTGAAAATACTAGAAGTCCAAATGACAACATCAGTGTGATTCTTTTGAGCTCTGTTTCAGTTTGTTTTGACCTGCACTGAAGATAAAATTCTTTGCAACTGATGTGTTGTTGAAGTTTCAGTATAAGCATGAGAAAACACCAGGACCTGGCACCTGTTTAATGTCTATCATGATTCAGTACTTGCCAGTCGCTCATTGGGTCAACAGAGATAAAAAATGAGTATAAATACAAACAGTGTGCAGGTGAGTGTAGTTCTTTCTGCTTCTTCCAGAGAAAGCATGAAGTTGTTCATTTTGGTGGCCTTGTTTGGGATCAGCCTTGCCCAGCACAACCCCCACACCAGGCATGGCAGGACAGCCATTGTCCACCTGTTTGAGTGGCGCTGGGCTGACATCGCTGCAGAGTGTGAGCGCTTCTTGGCTCCCAACGGCTATGGTGGAGTTCAGGTATGTATGCAACACGTGTAACATATTCTAACTTTCACAATGAGTAAGATTGATAGTTACTCTCGGTATAGCTATAGACTGCATCATGTGTAAAACTGTCACTTCAGTGCACTCACAATAGTCTGTTTTAGCAACAACCTTCTGTCTGCAGACAATTCCTGTGTTAAAAATTATTATTACTGTAATATTTTTCCTCTGTGTTTTAGCTCTCTCCTCCAAATGAACACATCATTATAAACAGTCCCTGGAGACCCTGGTGGGAGAGATACCAGCCAATCAGCTACAACCTGTGCTCCAGATCTGGCAGTGAAGCTGAGCTGAGAGACATGATCACCAGATGCAACAATGTTGGGGTAAACTACAACATTTACACAGTAAAAATCATTAGGAGCATTGTTCTTCTGTGAAGACAACACAGTCATAGCAGATACACAACACTTTATGCATGTTTTGTGCATTTTCAAACAAAAAACATGTTAAAGAAGTTAAAATGTAACTAATTAATGCATCGTTGTGTCATCATCAGGCGTCATTCAAACATTTATTTAAGGCATAATGTAGCTTCTCTGACTGGAGTAATATGTAGTGGGCCACCAATATTACAGCAAACCAATACAATAGTGATCAGTGAGAGTTCAGAAGAGAGGTATTTATTTGCTTTATTTACACCTATGGTACAATATAGTATATTCCTAACAGGTAAACATCTACGTGGATGCTGTCATCAACCACATGTGTGGATCTGGGGGTGGATCAGGAACCCACTCTTCATGCGGAAGCTGGTTCAATGCTGGCAACAAGGAGTTCCCCAGTGTCCCTTATTCTACGTGGGACTTCAATGACCAAAAATGCAAGACTGGCAGTGGTAATATTGAGAACTATGGTGATGCAAATCAGGTAATAAATGGCATTTAGAAAGAATGTCGGACCCATAAAAATTACTGACTAAATAAAGTTGACTTGACTATATATAATCTATTTATTTTAGATGATATTTGTATAAATATAAACATTTCTATATGCACATTATGGTCAATCAGAATAAAACTAGCAACAAATTCTACATAAATATGATACATATGCTAAATTATGTAGATTACATTAGTAACAACATAAAAGCATATACAATGCTATAAATATTCACTGCTTCAGGTACGCGACTGTCGTCTGGTTGGTCTGTTGGATCTCGCCTTGGAGAAAGATTACGTCAGGGGTAAGGTGACCGACTACATGAACAAGCTGATTGACATGGGTGTGGCTGGATTCAGAGTGGATGCCTGCAAGCACATGTGGCCCGGAGACCTTTCTGCTGTCTTTGGAAGTTTGCACAACCTCAACACAAACTGGTTCCCCGGTGGCTCCAGACCTTTCATCTTCCAGGAGGTAATTTCTTTTATTTAATTTGTTCAAACAGAAGAGTATATGTATTCAACATACACAACTCTGTATTTGGGAGTTGTGTTCATATGTTGCTGAGGTAAAAAGTGGATTAACTACTTTCAATCTGATTTGCTGAAAAACAAACAGCCAGGAATGAAAACTTCTGACAGAGAAATGTATTTTAATGTGTGATTGGCCAGGCCACGTGATTGGAGGAGTACTTACTACTCGCATGCCAAATAGAGTATTTGTGACTGATAACACAAAACAGCAGTCAGCAGAGCCGTGGGAAAATCAACACTGAAACCAACATAATACACACACAAGCACTCAGGGAAAAGATGTTAATATAAAACCTGCTGACAACTGACAAGCACTTATTAGCGAACCTTATGCAACCCTATAAGATGTTCAAAGTGTGACACTTAAAAATAGAAGGTCATAATCTGAAAGTTTGTGATCTCAAAAATAATAGTGTTTTCTGTGTTTACTAAAAAAACATCTGCATTTGACAACATAAACATGGCTAATTTTACTATAGTACCTAAGAGTGTATGTTGTAGCATAAAGGTCAATGCACACATCTTTTCATTACAGTACGTGGTACAAAGTACAGTCTAGATGATATAGGTTATGCAATGTTTTCCCTCTAGGTTATTGATCTGGGAGGTGAGCCTATCACATCTAAGGAGTATGTCCATCTGGGAAGAGTGACTGAGTTCAAATATGGCACCAAACTGGGAACTATCTTCAGGAAATGGAACAACGAGAAGCTGTATTACACCTCGTACGTGTGTTTCCACTAGTGTGCCTGCATGTATTACTGCCACTGGATTGTACAAAAAAAGTTCTTACCTGCTAATGTTTCAAGTGAAACGGTGTTGGAGGAAGAATTATGGCTAGAAGAGAAGTTTATAGAAGTAAAATCTTATAGCTAGAACAGAGTAAATATGAGATTTCTGGAATAAAAGTATTTAATCTTTGTGTTCCAGCAAGCCACTATTAATATGCAGGTGGCTACTGCACTCTCCAGAGGTCAGACGTCTGCTGTAGTTTAGCAATGGGTTGGGGGAGAGGGGAGATTGCTCTTCTTTGTGTCCAGAACCACAATATAAGCCTGTGAATGTTTTTGTTGTGGTTTCATTCTCAGTTTCAAACCATTACACTCCTTGTGATTAAATACGTTTGGAGTAAAATTTTATTTTTGTGTCCAGGAACTGGGGAGAGGGATGGGGTTTCATGGCCGATGGCAATGCTCTCGTGTTTGTTGACAACCACGACAACCAGAGAGGCCATGGTGCTGGTGGTGCGTCCATTATCACCTTCAAGGACCCCAGGCTCTACAAGATGGCTGTTGGCTACATGCTGGCTCACCCTTACGGTGTAGCTAGAGTGATGTCTAGCTTCCGCTGGGATTCAGAAGTAAATTCTATTTTAATTAGAAATAATGTTAACATGTTAACGTAGACTGTGGTTAAACATATCTATCAATGATTATCTTGCAGGATCAGGGCCCTCCCAGCAATGGTGATGGATCCACTAAGCCTGTTCCCATCAATGCTGACCAGACTTGTGGAGACGGATGGGTGTGTGAGCACAGATGGCGTCAGATCAAGTGAGACCTCAGAAAGCAACTGCTGACCTCATACACAAAATTTTATTCAATTCTGCTAGGACTAATATTCAAGAACATTTTTATCATCTCCCATTTAGGAACATGGCCATTTTCCGTAACGTGGTCAATGGTCAGCCTCACTCCAACTGGTGGGATAACCAGAGCAACCAGGTTGCCTTTGGACGTGGTAGTCGTGGCTTCATTGTCTTTAACAATGATGACTGGTAAGGACTGTGTATTTAATATTCTAACAACAAAAATATAGTTTACCCACTTAAGTAATATCCAGATTAAATAAATTCACAGAAGTAGAGAAATAAGACTGGCAGAAGACAAGATCTTTTTTTACTATGACACTATGATGTACTTTGTTCTCATCTACAGGAACCTGGATGCCACCCTGAACACCGGTTTGCCCGCTGGTACATACTGTGATGTAATTTCTGGCCAGAAAGATGGAAGCAGGTGCACTGGGAAGCAGATCAATGTTGGCAGTGATGGCCGTGCCCACTTCAGCATCAGCAACTCTGCAGAGGACCCTTTTGTTGCTATTCATGTTGAAGCCAAGCTGTAAACACATGATGTACAACTTAAAACTTGGTAATATTTTACTAACACAAATAAAAAAGCATCCTCAAATAAGTTTTGTCATCGTTTTAGTTTACTTTAAAGCAGCAAATCAAAAATAAAAGCCATTTATTTCTAAGCACATGTTTAGAAAAGTCTGTACAAATGCAACTAAAATGTAAAATCACAAAGTACACAAACACAAACAATGTACAAACTATGCACAACTAAGTTGACTTAGTTGTTCTGCATGATGGATTATAAACTATATATATATAAGACTAATAGACTGTAAGAAACTTTGAACACTAAAATAAAAAATATTTAAAGAATGTTAAACTCAAGAAATTACCAGAACAATAATGAATATTTTGTATATAGATAATGTTATGGTGCAGTAAAAAGGTGCAGTATTGAAATGAAATGTTTCACATTCTCATTCAGAATCAAGACTTAAAAATAAATAAAGTGACACTTAAGGAGAAAGAAATATTGAGTTTGACATGTCTCTATTACAGAGTGCACTACAGATTTGCAACTTTAAACTCTGAAAATATCTTTGCTTGAAACTGGTCTGTTAAATCTTTGACTGGCAGACACAGGGGTGGATCTTTGTGAATGGTCAATTGTATGTATCAATGTCAGTGAAATGTTGACATTTTTTAATTCAGTGTTTGCTATATAAAAACTGTTGTGTCTCAGTGTCCTTAACCAGACCTGTGAAGCCTACAAATGTCCTTCCTACATTGTGTATTCTTCTCCTCCAGTGGGACGACTTCTTGCCATTACACTGCAGCCACTTCAGTTTCACCCAAGTGCAGTACTGACACCCTTCATTAAGGCAGCACGGCGGCCCTGAGGGCCAATGAGCTAACCCTACATCCTTCTTTTTACTTCCTCCCTCTCTCTGCGCGTCTTCCTAACGTGTCACTGTCACTTTCTCCCTTTCTCGACCTTCCCAGCCCATCTACTGAGGCCTGATCAGCAGCTTCAGGCTGGTGCCACTGGAGTGCCAGCCACCAGAGGTGTGACAGTAAAGGTGATGCCTGCAGAACAGTCACCTCATCACAATTGTCATAGCAATGTGATCCACAAGCTGAGAAAATCGGAGAAATTCTTTAATGCTTCACAGGGACAGTAAGACATGTCAATGAATGAAAAAGGAAATTTATTCATTAAGGATGGTGTAAAAACTGACAGGACATATGGTTTGTAATGTGTGGCCTCATAACATGCTGCTTGAACTGCCTTAGGGTGTCATGTAACATGTACAATAGGCTCTACTGTACACCTGTCTTCTAACATTGAGAATTGCTTTTAATTTAAAGCTCTATATGGCGCGAGATGATTCTTGCCTCACGAAATGTGTGAGAGAGAAAGTCAAGGTGAGAGAGAGTGCAGGAGAAGGATGGGAGGAGACCTTGACGTTGGACTAGCCTCAACATATTGCAACTGCTAAATTATTGACCATCTCGCCATCTTTTGGTCCAGCAGCTGTGAGGGCCTGTACCTTCCGATTAGCCACAGAGATGTCAGTGTAGCAGACCAGGGTCTTTGGTCCTGTCATCCTCACTGATGCTTTGTGACATGGCTGTCAGCGGTGTCCCCATCCTATTTCATATTTCATATGGTGCACCAGACCTGCCTGTCACATCAGCCAAGGAGAAAGACAGTCATCAACTTAAAGCAACTGAGTTTTTGGGTCTATTCAGCTTTCAGTCTCTAGTTGCTATAAATGTCAGGAAGACGGTCTAGGTGACGCTCGTGCTGTATTCTTATGACGACAGGAAACGATTCAATCAGTTTAAATAAAATGAGTTACAAAATGACAAAGTCACTATCGTTCCTAACTTCTTAGCTGAACATAACTTGAACTATAGAAAGTCTGGCTACATATGGCCTTATTGCTCTTGATGTTCGGTACGTTTTGTTTTTTGGGAGTTTTTGCAGGTATCACATACCCAACACTGCAAGCTTCCTTTGAGGAGTTTTGAACCCGGGTAATGTTCAGCTTTCTATCACACGGGGGCAGTATTGAAGCAAGAACTCTGAAACACGAGCCTTCCCACAACAAGATGGAAAAGGTCCATGAGACATTTTGCTCTGTGTGAAATTTATTTATTAACTACTTGGAATTCAATGCAGAATTATTCAAGACTTGAAAGAATTCATGATTGATACTTAATTCTAAAAACTGAACATGAATTATATATATTTTCAATGACAGCATAAAAAGGGGTGAATGATGTATGACCGTTTTGCTCATACAAACTTAATACATTGAAAAATGCATGATGTTGATCTGTCAGTGTTTGCTCCCAGATGATGCAGACCTGCATCAGTATTCATAAATATAAGCAATGCATTGTTGCATTTGTATTATATGAACATCACATTGTTCGGCTTATCAATCTGGCAAATATGTCATTGGAGAGAGTTGCCTATTGGTCACAGGCTCCTCATAGAAACTTCATATGTTTTTTGGTCAGCAGCGGGACCTGTCAAGCTTCCAGCTTCCAGCTTCTTCACCCTTATAGCTGTCACTCCATATCTCTGTGTAGTGGCACTTTCACCATGGCAACATGCTATGGCAACTGGTTTATAAAGGAAGAAAATATTTTATTTACTATCCACAATAAAATGTGAACTAGTTGTTCAAAACTATGGAGAAAAGTTGTGTGATGATTCTCTTTCACACTCTTTGATGCAAGATTTTTCCCCCAGTGGGTTTATTTTATTTTATTTCTATGCACAAGATATCTAGTAGTGATCTGTTGTAGTATTACGAATAGTTTTGAAGAGTTGCAAAAACACTGGGTACAATCACTTATGTAATTTTATGTTTTCTGAAAGTAAAGGGGCTTCTAATTTATTGTTTTTACATTATTTTACATTTGAAATAGTCATACCTGTTTATCCACCCTAACTGCATATAATTTACATTCTTATGCAGTGTGTGAGTGTCTCCGCGTGTCACATATTCTTCAAATGCTGTTTGGTGTCTTATGCATATCTGTAGTTGATTCTGCAACTTGTATTTAACATATTTTACAACAGCATTAAGGTCTATGGCATCAATAGGACCGGTTTAGTCAAAACAGGACAAATTCCCTGCAGAGCGCACTGTCCAATGTAATCCTTTGAAAATGAATAAAAAATAGCATGAAATTATGCTGATACATTAGTACACTGGTCATTGTCACAGTTACCCTTTTCCAACACTTTTGCTGTCCTTGCAGTGAGTTTATTCATACCCCCCACCAACAGATTAAACAGCAGCACACATAGCTACCTGAAGGTTGGCCTTTTATGTCCTCATACATTTCCCTGCTTTAGTCTTTAATGATATCATTGCCTGGCTAAGTCATCTTTTATAGCTGACACCCCACAGGGTGACCAATATTTAGTCTATGGTATGTGTGTGTGTGTATGTGTGTGTGAGTGTGTGACTGATCTGCACCTCAAGCATCCTAAATGCACAATGTCACAAGACCCTGTTTAGCCTTGAATGTTTTACAATGACGCTAATATGAAGCTAAAATACCACAATGTGAAATGGGTGCCCAGCACAACTTTGAAATAATTGAGACAAACTCATTCAGTTGCGGCTCATTTAATATAATGAGCAAAGTGAGCTGTTCAATTTGCATACTGATAAGATGCCTGCAAAGGATTACACAGCCCCTTCTCATAGATATTCACAGTGGATATTACATTTAATCAGAGCATGGATTTACTTTAAAAACACACTCAGAGAAGTGCAAACTAAGCCTTTCAATTAGACCATTGCCAGCTCTTAATCACCTCAAAGACAAATTGGGCAGTGGGTCAACAGTTTCCTAAGTCATGTTACCAACAGAAGTGTCTTAGATAAGGTTTTTAACACCCGTAGAAAAGACTGGAAACACAATGCACATTTGGTCTTTAAAATTTCTTCCAAAAATACCTCCTTTACTTCAGCAGCATTTATATTTCATGTGTTAGCTTTGGGCTCTTATGTGATGACCCCTTTCAGCTAAGGCCCTTGTGCTTTTTTATTGATTCCTGTTATTGCTGTGGAAGTCCCCTGCTGCTTATGTTTGCTCCTTCATCTCTCTCCATTTCAGCAGATTTTCAATTGCACAGGTGCTCTGTCCGGATGTTTGTATTTCACATGGTGGTATAGCCGAGACTAAAACACAGAGGGTAGCGGCACTGCCTGGTCTAAATCACATGTTTGTGCAGTGGCTAGAGGAATTGGACAAGGGATGCAACCCATGGCCTGGTTCCAGAGGCTGTGGGCCTGTGGAGCAAGACTTTCTGAAAGGGAACAGATGGTGACATGAATAGTGCAGCAGGTCCTGTCCACCATTGCCTTGCGTGCAGCACATTACCTCAACAAACGCGTCTCATAATTGACATGCTTGAATGACCCCATCATCACTGGACTTTGCTGACTGGCAGAATCGAGGTTGTTACTGCTGCCCCGGCATGCTTACTCTACTGTACTGATGGGTTTGGGACTTCTTGAAACTTTTTGAGTATACTAGCCACAAACTGTATTTATCTGTCTGTTTGTGTGTATGTAAGCTATGTCGGAAGCAGCGGTGTGAGAGATGCATGTTATACAGTACATCTCCTGACCATTGGCATATACAGTAGAAATTGTATTTATACCAAATCTCTCAGAGAGACATATTAGCACATCTCTGAGAGTGCTTCCTTATCCCACCTAATTCCCTATCTGCTTACCAGGCACAGCAGGGGGTGGAGGCTGGGAAAACCCACGGAAACACCTTAATTATACATGGCAGCCCTGGGCAACATGTGGCATTAAACTTGTATGACTTGATTTAGACAGAGTATGTCAAAATCTGTTTTGTGACCCAGCCAGACCAGCGTTCTACCTCAGTTTCATTTATAAAAACAAGTCAAGCAGTTCTCTGTTAAAAATCACCTGGACACGATGAACCAGTTTCGTAAAGCAACTTTTATATTTTTGGCATTTAACAGTCAGGCTAATTAACAGTAATTTTACAACGACTGTCTGTGCAGCCCACATCCACCACTATTGTAGTCACAGCATATGTTGAAATACCAAAGTTTAATGGTTTGAAGTGAAGTTTGCCATCTGTCAAAAGTATCTCAGAGAATGCTAATGACAATTCAGAGCATTAAATAATGTTTGTTTTTAAAATACTGACAGAGTTACAGTTGCATTTATTACACTGTACTCTTGCAAGTTTGCCTTATATCTAGCGTGTTTTATATTGTATATGTCAGTAATATAAATGTGTACACTTTGGTCCAAACTAAAACCTATGTTAGATGGATTATCACTAGGGTTGCACAGATATCCATGGTGTCCAGAGATTAAAGTCAATTGGTTTTGTTGATCTCTTCTTTGTCGTTTAGTTCAACTATGTGAATAAAATGTATATGTTTATATAAATGTCCTCATTATGATTTATTTTGTTAAATGCTGGATAGTGCAGTACACATATTCATAGCCCTCCTTCACTGCATTAACCCATATTGTACTGTATTGTGTCAACCTTTTAAATTGTCACCTACTTCCATCATTAGTAGTGAACATTATTTGTCTAATAAGCTGTAATACTGTAGAACCACCTACTGTACTATTCATTAGTCAAATTAGAGGTCCTGCTAGACCCATTTTTTCATCCTATAGGCTAAGCTTCCTGATAAATGGGGGTAAAAGTGTCCTGTGTGCTGGATGTAGGTTCATATTTACCTTATCAATCTTCTCATCTGACTCGATTCTCTGCAATTGCATTTATTTCCCAAAATGTCAAACTATTCCCTTATTAAATATCATACTCATACTCACTCTACTTCACCTCTCGAGTTTAATTCACTCTGTCCTCCCGGGGAGACATGGGAGGACAGAGTGAATTTGTTTGTATTCTCTCCTCTGTTTTCTATGTGCAAAGTGCAGTTTGTTGTATGCATTGGTTACCATATTTGTTGTGATTGTTTACTGTAAGAATGTCCTTTGAGTATTGTATGCGTGCCATGAAAGCTGAATTAGCATATTTACCTGCCAACTGTGAAAATGCTTTAAATCACGTGTTTTGTTTTAATTATTATTATTATTAATTAAGTTGTTGATAACTTGTTGCTCACTATGCAGTACTCCCAAACTATGACATGTAAACCCAAGGCAGAATGTCACATGCTGGAGTTTTCTGGGAATTTAAATCTGCATAGTGGAAAACAAAAACAGGCAACCAGCCACGACAAGGTGAAACACAAGTTGTTATTTTATTTATGCCTTAACCATCTCCCACCTTCCCCTCTCCTCCTTTATCTCATCTCCCTGGGGAGCCAAGCCTCTGTGCCCCAGAAAGCTGACATGCCCAAGTTGAGGGGAGTGGGAGCAATGGGGGGAGATGGGCAGCTTTGTGGTCACCTGGACAGAGCCAGCACTGAACACATGCAGCAGTTCTCCTCCGCTGCACCAACATACACCTTCCCGAGGCGCTCACTTGACCTTCAGAGACAACAAGACAGTTTGGTGGACAAGTACACAAAAAAAAAAAAGAGCCAGTCTATTATTTGAGAAATTAAGGGTGTGGCAACAGCGTTTCGAAGGCCATGTTGTGACTGAAATGGTCTGAAGCTTATGTCCAGCTTCTTTTTCTTTCTCGGTGCTTTAAAGGTGGCGGTAAATAAAGGACATTTGTCATAAAACAGTTATTTAAATAATTATTTAAAATACGTATATGAGATAAATGACAGGTCTCCTCCTACCCTCTTTCTAAAAGCAGCTCCCCTTTCAGCCAAAGATAGATTGGCTGAGAGTAAGATTGACATTTCCACGACAGCTGCCGAGCAAACTAACCCTGTTAGGTCAATGCACCCTGACAGCTAGCTGACACCCCAATTTCCTGATGAGCCGCATCGTGCACTGTCTTTTAAGGACAGCTTAAGACATCTTCCTCACCATCCTCTCCATTCCTCTTGCTTAATTTCTTTCCATCACTTGTCATCTGATTATGCGGTTGTTCACTTTGTTGTGTCAGCAGATGGAGAGGGGGTTAATGACTGGGGACTTCACACTCAGCCACCCACTTCACAGGACATGTAACTTCAGCATGTGTAATGGATTAAAAGGAGGAGGGTGGACTGAATACCACAGTACATGTATGAGCATGGGTGACATTAAGCTTTTAACATACATATGTTGTCTGCATCTTCTTTCCCTCAAAATACTATTTTAAATACATTTTCAGTTGTAACTAATGTAAGTACAGTACACTATGTCATGTACTACATATGTCCTCTTTTTACTGAAAGCAATTGTGGAAAGAGTAATGGATGGCAGATAAATGTGAAAAAACATAAATAGGATTCAGACCATACTGTGAACATATGTAAATTAATATTAAGCGCAACACAGTAATTTAGAGTCCAAATTAATAGTAAAATACATCCAGAAATAGTTTTCCCCAGTTGGCTCAAATACTGATTAGCTTTGTTTGTTAAATATCTGAATAAAATACTGAATGATATCTTAATCAGCCAGTGTAATTAAAAGTAACATCGGCAGCAGTAAAAGTAAATTTGTATTTACTCATGTACTGATGTTAAGCTTCAAGCTTTGTGTAGTTAAACGCCTACTTTGACGTCACGTTTCATTGGAAAACATACTCATTTTGCTTAATGAGTAATTTGATCTTTGGTTCTTATTGAATTTGAGTAAATAAATACAATAAAATATATAAATACAGTATGTAGAATTTAAATTACATTTACACTGTATTGCTATTTTTACTAAGTATTACTAGTATTTCTTCCATCACCACCAAACTTTAACATTCAAAGTAACTGGAATACATTTTTATATTGATTGATTATTTAAATAATTAACTGTGTGCTTTTCAATCTAAATTATATTCAGATGTACTTTGCTTATAATAAGACCGCAAGACAAAATGCATTAGTTTTCAAAATTAACTTGTTTTCTGTAACAATGTGGTGACTGGATTTTCTACCACAAAAACTTCTACCACGGCAGAATATTCTAAGTAAGCGTGTTAGCCCTAGAATAACCTGAATAGTTACTGTATACCACTCTTCTATAGTAACAAAGATAAATCCCCCACACATGATTTAATGAGTCAGCACAACAGCCTTTTTCCACCCACAGATTTGGAGCTGATTACAAACATACCGCCCTCAACACGCAAACACTTCTGGGTCTTTCTTGTCTACCTGGGAATGAATGCACTTCATGCCGTATAATGAGAGTCAGTATGAGGTCCATATGGTTACAGCAGGGTTGGGTAGGAGCGGAGATAGAGAGACAGGAAGGGGGTAATGCATGTTTTAATGAGATGTGAGTCTCTGTGGCACACCTGCACTCCAGCGATCTGTGAAGATTGCTCACTAGAGCCTAGAGAGGTATAAGACCTCAATAAAATGCAATAGAAAAGCCTTATAGCCCAAAATGCAAAACTGACTTCATAAACTGTATTAAATACATTAACCTGTCTGATTTCAACAAGACCCCTGATTTTCAACACTGCTGGATATTCACCCTACTGACTGTAAGTAACACAGAAAGCTACGCAGGTATTACTTCTAATTCTTTTGAGCATGTGTTTGATGGTCATTTGGCTCTCTGTAGGTTGCCATACAGATTGGATATGTCCCCGAGTGGATTTTGACTCACAGCATCTGTGACTCAGCTTATGTTACCCCTCTCCGTGGCAGCTTGTTGGGCATTTGCCCGCCACATGGCTGACTCTAAACGATTCATTTCTGCCATGTGCTCACAGCTTGGCGTAACTGCCTTTGTAGCATCTTTCTCACATGACGATGATATGATTGTGAGGGTGAGCCAGTGGCAGATTTCAGATACTGTAGAGACATACAAGGGGTGCAGCACAACAGTTTGGACAAAAATTTTATCTCTAATCTGTGAGTCATCTTTTTCGGATCAAAGGGAATAATTCATCCAATCAGTAGAGACAAGCACACATACACACCCACACCACTGAACAGTATTGTGTCTATAATTGTTTTGACCTTGACGCCTTGAAGAAAAGGGATCAAATCCTTCTGTGACATGGCCATCAGTGCACAATACAGTAACTTTAGTAGCTTTTTTTCCCCATTCAACAGAAGCTCTATGATTTCATATTGCAGCCTGACTGGGCTAAATTATCATGGACTGACTGGGAAATGGCCGCCCAAGGTCAAAACAGCATGTTATCCTGAGTGAAAGGGGGACTGAGTCGACTGATCTTGCACAAGGAGACCACACAAAGACCACTGGGGGCCTATTAAGGGATACAGATTGTAGGACCTTGTCATGTATTCACTCTATTTATGCCTCTCAGTTGTCTTTTAAATAATGCATCTCTGTTTAAGCAGAGTCCTGTTTTTTTGAACACAGCACCTGGCATGCTTTGGTATTCCACAGTTTGTTCCCTCCCGGGGCACAGATTTTTATAAGGCTTTGTGAGGGGGCTTTGGTTTGGAGATGTGAATAGAGAATATGACTGAACTGGGAGCTGCTGCATGACAATGATGTTAGTTGGAGGAATGGTTGGTTTGTATTGTGTAGCCATTGGAACGCGCAATGCATAATGAAGCAGGAGAGTAGAGGATACTGAAATAAAAGCACTGCAATCTAATCATGTTTCATTGAGGAGTTATGTTGTTCTAAATGTAGCAAATTACCGTATTTGAACAGTTTTCACACATGCTGTGTCTTTGAAGATGCAAGACTAAAAGTTTATTGTTATTTACTATTGTGTAGGATATTATAGGATGTTTCTTACTGTACTGTATATTTTTGTACCCACAGGGGGACTAGGGCCTCTGTATAAGTGTCTTTGCATCTGTGTTTCTGCAGAATTCTTTGCACATTTGTGTTCATTTACTGTTTGCGTGCATTCTGTGTTGGGTATTTTAGAATGTAAACTTTACTACGCGTTGCAGATCTGAACTCAAATATATGCATCTAATGAGGCCTCTCAAAGGACTATTAGTGAAAGTGCTGTGGCCATACTGATCTGGGTGGTTAGCACTCTATTCCCAATGGACCTATGATTCTGACCCACTTTGCAGGAAAAGCATAATGAGCTGAATGCTACTAGGTTTATTTTCTCATTAGCTCTGACCTGTGCTCACAGTATTCTACCATCCTCCGAAATACAAGTCTTCTCTAGTTTTTCTCTTTGAAAGCTATAACTTCCAAACAGCAGGGGTGATGGAGAATTTGGTGTCAAGTTGATTCATCTATTTGTTGGTGGTGTATAGTGAAATGAATATCTCAGTCTAAGCCACTTGGACACTACAAAGATTTGACACAAAGCACTCGTTACAAACTGTCAATGTGGCTGTCGTAGTTCAGCTCCTGGTAGTTTTACTCTTAGCTTGTTTTGTGCCTTTGTGTTTTTTTCTGTCACAGCAAGATTATGTTTAGGTTGCCTATGCCGACAGCCGGCTTTGGTCCAGCTCTCAGTATCCGTTTGGCCTCCCTCTGTAACTCACTCTCTCTGCTCCTCCCTTTCTTTTGTCTCCTTTTCCACTGTCTCCGCCCACTCACTCACCTGCTCTTCACTGGCTTATCGGGACAGTATAAAAGCCAGTCAGTTACACACATTCACTGCCAGATCACACTTAACCTCGCTGAATGCTGTCATCGCTGTCTCTAGGGCCTGTCAGCTGCAGGGGCTTCTTACTGTGTCAGAGTAGCATCTGGAGTCCGTGCCATGTTGCATCGAGTCCGTGCTAAGTCAGAGTCTGCTGTTCTAATGTCAACTAATGACACACTAGGGTAGATGCCAAGCCTACTTCTAACCTGGCCTCTTTAGTAAATGTCGTGCCTGTTCACCACGGTCTCCCTACTCGTCCTCTAGAGAGGTTCAGCATTGCCCTTCAGCCTTTAGCCTCCTGCTTATTCTCTGGAGAAGTCTAGTCTTAGCTGGGAGGGCTCCATCACCACTCCCACCCCAGGTTAATTGCACCACATGTCTGCTGCTGGGCTGTTTGCCCAAAGCTCAGTGTCCCCAGCCACCTTGGAGCACCAACACCCTGAATCATGAAAGTGGCATTTGATAGAAATGTGCATTTACCGGGCATGTAGGGATAATGAAAGACACTACTGAGTTGCATCATGGGAAATGTAGGATCCAGAGTTGTTGAAACTTAATTCATTAGAGACTTCACTTTCACTAGATAATAAAGAAGTCTCAATCTGTGCTTCACTGATTTTAGTCCTTTTTTTACTCACTGCAGTACTAAATAGCCTTCTCTTTAATGCACTGACGCATGTTTCACCACACGTCTTCAAACAAAATATGCAATATAACAATTTATGAATTGAAAATAAATCTGAACATGATACTGAAAAGTTTACAGTGAAAATGTGATTTGCTGGAAGGTGCATGTTTGATGTCATAATTGTGCAGCACTAATCAGTAACTCCTATTTGTCATTGGAACAAACAGCAGGGAGTTGATCATTAAAATTCCAAAAGATCTGAAAACGTACATTTCATGATAATCTGATTCCAAGAATCAAAGAGAAACTTCCATGCTTTTCCCTCCCAGGGATTCCAACAGCATTGCTAGATTGGTTATCAAAAGCATGTCTTCTCAATCACAGAAGGCCAGACAGTGTGGGGGCGTCTAACTCTGCAGTAGAACAAAAGTCCTGAGACAGGCCTCAGATGGAACTAGTGGTAATTAAACAGGTTTTATAGTCATTCCATCTCACACTGCTGGAACATGAAGAACATTTTTAGACTTCAGACAAATGACAGACAGCAGAGTCATGGGCACTAAAGTCAACAGGATAGAAGTTCAACATCAAGCATGGACTAGATTCCCTGCAGGGTTTGTAGCTGGTGGATACAATCTGGTTTGTTTAAATGCACAGTGGGTTGTCAAAAAACCTAAAGCAATTCAAACTTTGACTGTCAAATACTTATTCATATTTGACATGTTGTGTTATGTTAGAATAAACAGGTGGACACACATCAGCTGGGATTTTCCAGGGACCAAACCTTTGCACATGGGCCTGTAGTCCAATCACTCAACCTTACTTTACTTTACGCTGAAGTTTTTCCCCAAACTCAGCACCAGCAGATGTCACCATCAAGCAAAAGTCTTTACGTACACTTACAGTGTAACTGCAAATCAAAAAGTATGGAAAAGAGAAGGAATTTGTGTTTTTAATGAATGACTTTACTGACAAATCATACCTTACTACAAGAGCTTTTAGGAGAAAGGTAAAGAGGGAGAAAAGGCGGAAACTTAATATGTAAGAGCCATTACAGGTCTTAACTGGAAAAGCCATTTTGGAAGCTTCTCAGTACAAAAGCAAACATCAATAATAGAGGTATTAAGAATTTTAATGAAGGGCTTATTTAACATGGTAATTGCCAGTGAAAAAAAAAGCAAAAGACCAAATGATTAAATGTTTGGTGACGACAATTCAGCATCTTTTATTTCATTCAGTCTCCTCACTGTGATACTTAGAGATTCACTCCTGGTATTCTGGGGAGGTAATATCGCTGATTTTCAAAGCACCTCTGTCAGACAAATGTTTAGCATATTCAACATCCCAGGATCAATAAGTTGTCCGGGAATAGCTTCTCTTGTGCTCTGCAATTAATTCACTGATGTCGACCTCTGGCTTGAGTTTTAGTGAAGCTAACATTATCTGCCTGCTGATGGGACAGAGAGGGACATAAAGCAAATGACCTGTTTTAATACTCCTCATCAAAGCCCACAATGAAAGATCAAATGGGGCTGGAACAAGCAGGATTTCTCACAATGACCTTAAGTAAGATGCTAAACGTTGTGTTGGTTGTGACAGAGGTCAGTTTCTTATTGATTTGTTCACAGCAAGTGTCAGCAACATTTCTCTTCATGCTCTGAAAGGTGGCAATGTTATGGAGCCCCCAAGTCCCGAAAGGTGTATTTCTTCCATCTTGTATGAACAGGTTATTACCTAAATATAACCATATAAAAGATTAACAATGCTGTAGTCATAGTGAATGTTGTACTGCAAGACTGACTATGTACTGTATATGTTCAGCATCAAGGTGCTGGGACTCAACATATCTTCATTTAGTTAAAACACAATGCAATTTTATTTAATTTACCCTCTCTACAAACACATATTTACATTTTCAGTTTAGTTGCATTTGTAGGAAACAAGGTTGAATATATTGGCAACTTAGCAACGCAGTTTTCCACAATCTTCATGCTTCAAGTCAGGACTCTTTCACTTGAGAAGAAGGTATATCTATCACAATGTAACTATTTCATACTGTATACAGTAATCAAAACTATGAAGTGTATAATTACGTGGTTAAAGACAGTTGTCAGAAAACATACTTCCAAACCTTGAACACTGGTGAGTAAGACCCTCCAGTGCTAAACACACCTCAACCCTCCTGGTCATCAGTGATCCTGGGATTAGCCATTGCTGGTTATCTGAGGCCACCAATGACAAAGATAGAGAGAAGCAGGCAAATTAGATGAGAGTGGTGTATTTTTGTACTCTCTGATCAGGTGAAGGAAATGATGGATAGACTAATACCTGCCTGAGTCTTCCTCCTCTCCTGGCTCAGGCTTTATTGAGGTCTTTAGATTCACTTATCTTCAGCCCCTCAGGTTATCGCTCTCTACTCCTTCAATGACAAGTACCACCTCAGAGAAGCCCTGCGGACTCTCTTTTCCCTAAACAAAGACATTCCCACTTGTGCTTTCTCTCTTCTGTGATGCAGATCAAGCATTAAACTGATGTTTGGGTCGGTTTCATTAACAACAGATTCATTTTGTTGTATTAAGGGGAGCAACAATTGATCCCAAATTGCATTGTAGCTCGCTTGTTAACACAGAGTTGATTACACCGTCTCTGTGGGAATGTTTTGCAAGTGGGAAACATCTGAGAATTTGTGAAAACTTGATGAAAATTCCATTCTTTTTTCTTTATTTTGACCATACGACTGACCATCATCAATTTCATTTTTAGTTTTCTTATCTAGCTCTGCACATTGGACTGCAACCAAATAAGCAGCAATACCTTTGCATGGGTTTGCACATCTGTGTTTGATGATTGTCAATATTGTGCCAGTTGTCCTTGTTTTCTGCTTTCAGGGCAAACATACAAAGGGTGGAAACTGAGGTGGCAATTCAGTTCCGTTTGGTTTGAGTTTATCCCTCTGACCAGGCTGTATTTAAATAAATGGTGTAATCTCAGTGACTGGCATCTGTAAGAGGTGACCCAACACAATCACTGACTGGAGCTTACATTTTCGCTGTACCTGAGATGGAATTAGTGTTATAGTTTGAGGAGCCTCTGTTTGCTCTGCCTCTTGTTTACAGAAGTGTTTGAATTGAGACAAACTTTTTTGGAAATCTGTATATTCATTTAAACTTTACAGGCACATAAGAAGAATTGCTTAACTCTTTATGTATCTGTTCTTTCATGAAAATATCAGATTTATTATTGGATTTTGGCGTTTCACTGTCACTCTTTGTTTCTAAAAACAGCCATGGTAACACCCACAATAACCTTTTCCATGGTCATCCAAATAAGTCAGATGGGAGCCACACAGGATGCTTATCTACCTCCTACTGCCTTGAGGGAACACAGCTCCATTTTTCCCCATATGAATTTGAATGGTGTCATTATCCAGGATCAAGTCCAGATCCTCACCACCACCAGGCATAACTCAATTGAGTATTGACAGCATGAACTGCTATCTCCCCATGCCAATGACAAACTAACTGTAGGGTGTCACCCGGTGATAGATCCATTCTGTAACTAAATATGCCTGTTACACATCTTATGCTGCAGATAAACAGGTTTTTTTTTTGTGCTTTATACAGAGTAGTTGCACCAGTTGGAGAGGTTTTACGGTACAAAGTATAAGCAGACATTAGAACACCAAAGGTAAGAATTCATACCACTTCAGCTCATTTTTACTTCAGCAGTAACATTTATATAATAATCCATGCCAATAAGTTGCAGGAAAGTTTTCCAGACAGTTGGCAAGTGTGACACTTTGCAAGGGGAAGACAGGAACACCATGATGTCACCTGGCCCGCTTACTTCTCTGCCTCAGATGGAGAGTTGTTTCAAGGGACGCCCCAGGGCTACGGCGCCTCAAAGAACTCCAAGAAATACCCTTGACCATCTCAAGAGCACTTCCTCTTCAAAGTGCCGATGCATTCAAAAAAAAAGAACAACTACTTAGCTGACTGTGCAGCATCCACAATAATGTCAAATATTTATATAAAAGTTTTAGAACTGTACAGTGACAAATAAGGTAAATGGTTGAACTATTCATCAGTATGAAAGGCACTAAAATAATGACACTGGAATGTTGTGTTTCAGTATCTTTACACAGCTTTGTGCAGATTATTCCTGTTATATCACATGCCAGGTATCACATATTGTAAATGTGCAATATAACTTAAAGCTGCACTTATTAATACTTCAATGTGACAGTTGTCACTCACAGTGAGAAACCTTTTGACACCAGTTCCCCTCAACTCCTGAGCTGAGCTTTGTTAGAGCTTGTCAGCTCAATGTTTTGATTCTGCAGCAGTCTGGAACATTTTCACTGCTCCCATAAACCTACTATACCTGCTGTAAAGTGCTTGAAGTTGTCGTTAGTGAAAAAATATATATTGGTCTTAGGACTGGTGAAGATCCAAGCTGAGAAATAAGGGAATGGTCCAAAATGTGTAACTAAATAATGTCACTGCAGTTTTTACAGCTTGATGATCTGGAAAAAAAATAGCAAATGCAGTTCAATTTTTAAAAGAAGCTCGTCCCTTTTGTCCCTGAGGTCTCATTGCATTCATCGACAGATGACAGTGTGGTAGTTTCAGTTGTTGTTTTTTAAACCTACTGTACATGCAAATGAAAATGTGCATATTTTCCAGACCCGATGACACTTTTAAAGGCATAATACCATATTTTCTACTTGTGTATTAGGATCTTCCTTCATTTTCACAGTATGAACATGAGGCTGTGCTGAAGTATCTTACTGACTTTTGCCACACAACAATTTCCACAACAAATGCATCACAGAACTGAAAAATAAAGCTGCTGACGCAACACTGAAGGTGTAGTGGGATCAGTAGGAGGTAACACTTTGTAGTTTACTGCATCATAAAATCAATGTTTGAAATATATCTTGTTATAGATATGCGGTATTTGAGATTAATGTAATGCAACTCCCAATGAGAAAGGTGATACTTTTGAGAGTAAGACAACAGTAAAAAAATAAATAAACTGAAAAATTGAGCAAAAAGAAAAAAAAACTGCTGCATCAGCACTGTCATGTATTTTGAAAATTAAACTCTCAAAAGGGAGTCTTAAAAAAGCCTAAAAAAGAAGAATGTCAACTTACATCAATGCATTCCCTGAATCCAATCTAGTGTTGGCAGCCATGGTGACAGTCACTAAGCAAGGGAGAAACAATTGGCTTAAACTCAGGGAAGAACACAGCCTTATTCCACAGCAATGGATGTTATTTATTTAGCAGCAGGTGTTAAACAATTATTTCTTATACGCTAGGTACTGATATCCAAGTAATTACTGTGTGACAAAGCTCCTTTAAACCTTCTTTAAAAACAAATCCCCAGTCTGCAAATTTCAACCTTAAATTCATCACGAGTTGAAGGACAATGGCAGATGCAACATTATCCATCTGTTCTTCATCCACTTGCACCTCTCCCTCTGCCTCTCTTCTTCCCTCCCCTGGTGAGGCCGTGGCGACCTGCGCATTACAAGTAGACGGCTGATGATTACATTGTTGGACTGAGAGCGATGCTCATGGTGCTGTAATCCCAGCAGTAATCAATATCTCTGGCCGCTTCCCTGTCCCATCCCTTCTACTGCATGTAAAATATCCCCAAGCAACACTTAGCTCACACTTTAATTATTCTCTCAAAGTCATCGGTGGCTGGAACAAATACTAGTCTCAATCATACTACAAATGAATCAATTTTTGTTAAGGATTAGTTTACAACACCAGGGGGTGTGATAATAAATGATAATGACTGTGGAAGATTTTATATTGTAGCCATATAATAAAAAGTTGAAAATCATTTTGCTAATTTTTTTCTTTGTGCTTCATGCTTATATAATAAGACTAAATTATTATTTTTTTGTCTAGTGGAATTTCATCTGGACTTTGAAGATGCCATTTTTATATTTTTCTCTTTACAGTTCTCGACTATGATTTTATTATGTCATTTGTAACCTTTCCAGACAAAAGTGTATAACCACACATCTGTCTTCCACTGTAAGCCTGTAATATACTCAGGAGATGATGATGATGAGTCCAGGAGACCGTTTTTAAACACAGACGTTGGAAAGTGATGATGGAAGATCTTGGAGCTAAAATTAGATGACTGCCTACTACATATTTTATCTGTGCTCATCATGTAAAGGCAAGCTAGTGAGAGGTCAGCAGTCCAGCACTGAGACACCTTCTCTTCCCTCGTGTTCCAGTGTAGTCACCTGCAAATGTTCTACTCAGGTCAAACTTGTATCTTTTCTGTTCACTTTCTGCCTGACAGTCTATATTGAATTACTTTCCTTTTATGTTTCTCTTGTGTCTTTGAATTATAAATGCAATACATTATCACTCTTGGCTATTGAAGATAAGTTCACATTGGTTATTTGAATCACTTTCACATCACCTGTACTGTATGTCTTGATGTTTGCTTTAATTATTTAATTGTCTGCATTGTTACTTTATTTTATTTCCCCATTCTTGCATGAAAATATTTAGACAGTAAAACAATTTGTGATCTTGAATCTATGTCTAAATGGCTGCAAACAGCTAAAAAAAAAAAAGCTATTACTTAGTTTTTTCAGTGCCTCAACTAAACAAAATTTCTTTTCTTCCACCATTTATTTATGTTGATGCAGCTATTGATCATGCTCACAAGGAAATTATGTCTCTAGGCTTCAGTGCTAGTAGGTGGGCCAGGACATTAATCAGGAAATCAATTGTGCTGTTGATTGGCCTGGCTGTGTTTGGAAAAGCACTGCAATGTGAAGACTCAGTTCTGTTGGAGTGAGAAGCTACTTATTCTGCAATTACACTGCGATATTATAGTTTGTAAGGAGTGTTATCAGTTATATTGCTGAAGCACTTAATTGCCCAATACTACTTTTCTTCTTAAATAACAGCACTAGACTTTGGGATATTTGGTCATTATTTGTTGGACAGCACTTATTGGCTTTCTGTAGTGCATTGTTTTCTTTTAAAGGTTAAGGCAGGTAATAATCTAAATTTCTTTCTAGTTGTCAACAAATCCTTTGAGGAGATCTAAACGAAGAATGTAAACATGCTACTCACAGGGATTGTATTTGCAGCCACAGCCTTATATTGCTAATTTGTCTTTGCCACAGACCTTCAACATTGTCTAAAAACTATTAAAAACTAATTTAGTGGGTCAGTGTTACACTGGATGACATGTTCCGTCATTGCAACAAACGTGAAGCACTGAAGATTATTGTGAACCAATCCAATATAGACTATCTTGCTGCTGCTAAGACACTCTAGAGCTCTGAATGCATATTATACTGTATATTGGCTTTTGAGTGGATATTTGGTAGAAAAAATGTCTTGCCTTACTCAGACTGAACTTCCTGGATTGTATGTCACTGTCTCATCAGTAACACACCTCCTCCAACACAGCTCTTAGTTTTTTTTTTCCATGTTTAAATACAGGCCGTTTTTTTTTTTTTTTTTTTTTTTTTTTTTTTTTATCTGAATCGCCTCTAACACGTCATGACATTTTTTTTTTACTCCACACAACTGAGATGTAAGTTGCAGTAGTTGAAACATTAACACCACATCACATCAACATGCAGAACACATGTGGTTGGAATATTGATCAAGAGAACAACAATGGCACTGTTCTTAGAGGTGAGGCTGAGGTTCTCATTCTTCCCCCTCACCATCACAAGGCTCTTTGACGTGCAATGAATCACTGGTGCCTCTCATTCCATCTGTCTTCGTGTGTGTCTTTCCCTGCATTACTTTCTCTCTTTAGACAATTTCAAACATTTCAGCTCCGGTTGACAGCTATGTCTGTCTTTGACAGCTGGCCATCAGAAAATTGTAAGGGTAAATTCAATATGAAACATTCAATCATTTGCCTTAGTATAGTCCCCCCACTGTGAGTGTTGTTGCTTTCAAGAGCTGCTCAGTAATTTCACAAACTCATGCCATTCCTATATAATCTTTTTAGACTTTCTGTTGGACACACAAGTTTCCTCCTAGCTGCACAGCATCTCACTTCCTAGCTTTGAAAATGTCCTTGTTAGGGTGGAGTATGCGCAATGAAAATAACCTGCAGAAACAAGTTTGATTGCACCAAATCTGTCAGGGAGGATCATTATCTCTAGAAAGTTTCCCACAGTGAGCAGCTGGGAAATTGTCAAAAACCATCTTGTTGTGGATGCAAATGAACCCCTTTGAACTTTATGTATGTAGGTGTTTAAGTCTGTCAATCACCATTAAGATTTTGAGACTCTAGCAAATAGTGCACCAAATCTCATTTCTAGTCACCTTCTGTTGTTTGGATGTTGCAATGCTATAGAAAGATTTTGCCATTTTCTTTTAAACCTGGCTAAATATTATGATAAGAAGATTTATGCATATGGCTTCAATTGTTGAGGTACCGAAAAAAGAATAATATCATCTTGTTTGTCATTCTGCCATTTCTTTCACTAATGAACGCACGGGCTAAAATTCAACTAGCTCAAATGGAACACATTTGACAAGAAGTTAGAAAGATAAAGTGTTTAATTTGGAGACTGAGGCTATGCAAATAGTACCAAAGGATTAAGGGGTGATTTGGTCCTCTCTGAGTGATAGCTTTTACTACAAGAGGATACTTCTGTGAAATCAGACATTGTTTGATGTTGTTTGACACAGTTGGAATCATGTTTTTCTTAGGTTCTTATTAGAGACAAGATGGTTGGTAGTAGTTTTCAGATTCTTTGATTACTAAAGGAAAATAAAAAACATATTAAAAAATGTTGACTGACAAATGGCATTTTATTTTATGAATGTACAGTGTTTGGGAGTTCAGTAATCAGTAACTCCACTGGTAGATATTGCATCTTACGGACACTCATTCTGTCTTGACTTCACTTCACATCACTTCTTGTTCTGAGATATTTTAAGCCATCTTGCATACATAGCGTATTTAGGATCTACCCCCAGATTTTCAACCATATTCAAGTCAGGGGACAGTGGGGGCTGTTGCAAAAGTACAGTAGTGAATGATGGATTTGCTGTTTACTTTGGATCAATGTCTTGTTGTAGAAGCCAGACTCTTTACAGTTTCACTTTCTCGACTGACTGCATGACATTTGGAACCAGAACTTTCTGGTATTAACTGTAAATCTTTCTTTTCTCTCCCATACAATGTTTTCTGTGCCTATATAAAAAAAATTCTATTCCATGCTAAACAGTTGCAGCAAAATGTTCTTTTCATTAAATGCTGCCTCTTTGTTCCCTCTCAAAACACATTTCTTGAAATAAAATGACATTTCAGACACTGGAAATTTCACAGGGTGTTTGATATCTTTGTAGGGTTGACACAACAACACCTGCATCTATATATCTATATATCTACATATATATCTATATATATCTATATATAGATATATATCTACATATATATCTATATATACACACACACACAGTAGATACGCTGTAACATTGCTTTAATATTTGAAGATTTGTTTTCTGCAGGGACTTGAATGAAAAATGTCCAAACCTTTGCATGTAACATAAGCAGCTTAATTTTAAAGTCAAAACTGATTAGTATCTGTTGAAGTTTGTGCATCACGTTTAGTGTGTCACATTGCATTACTCAATCTTTTGTGTTTGTTGTTAACATCCGCAACGGGTAAAACACTTTGCTGCATGTGTATTTTGCAACATTTTTGTATTACAAACTATAGACTGCAGACGTGAAACCTCATTTTATTGCTGTACAGTTGACTCCGTCATATCTAAATGCATTGGAACTTTTCTTCGAGAACCTCACAAGTGTCAGAGTAAACACACAGGCACAGATGTTTTCTGCTAAAGACCAGATAGACAGTTTTCAAGGCTCTCTTTTTTCACACAAACCTTTTAGATCATTTCACGAAAGATGGTTTATGTTTCATACAATCACTTATCATCACGTATTCTTCCAGTGAAAAATTCTGTTTCTGTCTCTCTCACACTGACAAATTTACAAAGGTTCCCTGTAGTTTGGTTGACTCCTGTGTGGGAGATGGATGTGAATGAGGCTCCCTGATGTTTCTGGTCGTGACATATTTGGAACGCAAGAAATGTAGAGAGTGGTGAACTTAATAGTGACTTAACTGTTCTGGTCTTGAATAGCACGTACACTGTTAATTTTAAATTCGATTGAAAATTAATTGCATGAACATCCTTGTCATACAAAAACATACTCTGTTTTATGCTAAAATCTTAAAATACTTTTGTACTTACAAAGGAAGACACAGGAAGACAAACTGTAATAACCTGAATAGTACAATAAAGAATGTTGACCCAAGGGAGAGATAAATGGAAACAGTGGTTTAATGCTGAATATGCATCTATTTTATGTGCTGTTTATTGTCTCAGAGTAATTATAAACTTCTATACATTGTTTGTACTGTATTACTATTTAAGGCAATAAAAGTTATTTCACCACTGAAGCACATTACGTCCACTCACTCCCTGAAGAGCTGGTGCACTCTCTGTATCACTGTTGCCTCAACAAAGCCAACAAATATAATAATTCTTTGTCTGACTCTAAAGTTGCTGTAAATGTTTTAATTTTTTTTTTTGCAGCTGGGAATAATTTACACATTGTACTGTACCAGAAAAAAATATTTTAATAACAACAATACTTTATTAATCCCCTCGGAAAAAATTACTGAGGAACGGCAGCTGCATTTCAGACACCAAGGGTTCGGGTCGTCTCATGTCAAAGTCTCGACACTTTGACATGTGGCCAGGAATCAGGGGAATCAGAAATCAAACCCCAACCCTGCGGTCCATCAATAACTGCCATACCCACTGCCCTAATTTGTATAGACTTTGGTTTCCATTACTGCCATTACTTTGACTACTTCTGGAATGATAGGATCATAATGACCACGATATATTTTACTTTTATTTTATTTTTCAGTGTGATGTACATTTATTTTAAACCAAATGGCCTTCTGCTCACTTCATGTATGCTGAATACGTGGTATACAGTATTTTCTTTATTCTCTAAATAATAAAGTGGAAATTAAGCTAGATTGTATTTCATAGAAATAAAAGCTTCTCGTAATCACATTCAGACACTTAAGTACATTTTTTAATACCATCATGTGTTTGATCATATATTTGTCTAATAGAATTTAATCTGCTGGGAAAGAGCTTTGTGGCACTTCTTTGTCAAATTTGAATGTAGCTTTTCTTTAGTGTGTAGCTGATCACACACAGGTAATTCATTTAAATTATTTAATTTATTTACCACAAGAAACTCTGTAATCTATCAGGTGATTCATGGCATATATCTCTAAATTTCAGTATATAATATATAAAACAAAGCAACAATGTTCAGGTTTTACAAAAACAAGACTCACGCTGCTGAGCTCCCCTTTAAATTACTGAGACTAATTGCAGATAAGAAGCAGCTGCGTGAGCAGGTGATTGGGTCATGTGATGACTCCTATAGGGCTGGAGAAGAATCAAACCAACAGTTGAAGTTTGTCCAACACTGGAAGTATAGGGGACAGACACAAGAAGATGTGAGAAGGAAAAAAAAAAAAGGCTAAGAAGAGAAATGGCATCTTTGGCAAGAAGCAGCAATACAATGCCACGGAGCAGATAAATTACATACATTTGTGATATTCACGTAAACTCATTCACATAATGAAAACCTACATTAATTAAAATTTTATTATGACAACATTTGGGAAATTTGCTGAAAATTGATGTATTGGAAACAAAACCTTCCACTTTACAGTTTGTCACTGTAGAAGCTTGAACCATTAATCGACTTTTGTCTTGGAAATGCCAAGTAATTAAAATGCCTATTGCACATACTGCACAGTGTAGTGGGGAGTTGTGCGGTTGAACTGTGATAGATTTCTTTATTTTGACTTGTCACTGGAAACGCACAGATGTTACGTTAACAATGGCTCTATCTCGGTGAGCTGGTATGCACCATATTGTACCAGGAACCTGAAACTAGACACCTAAAGTGAATCTGTTATTCATTCATTTTTTTACACTACTGCTTGTTGAGGAGCCAAGTAGTCAGACAGAGAAGGTTTTATTCACCCAAATATCAGTTTGCATGATGAACAATCACATTTGAATCAATGTGAAAATCACAGAACACATAGCACAGCTCTTCTTAGTTTTCCATTAGCAGAGCTCATGTTTAGGTTCTCTAGATTGTTAGAGGACTACCACATAATGAAAGGTAACAAAACACCATCTACATAACAAAATAAATATATTACCCCATTAGTGATGTTTAATAAAATATGTTTTGTGAAATGATGTCCCTTTATTTAACTTTGTAACATTAATGACTAACAGACCAAATCAAAGATCAAACTGCTTCACAATGTCACTAAATGTCAAAATGTCTGCTATGAAAAATGATAATGGATTGTTTTCTAACGTTTTCAACCGGAGAAGATTAATTTGTTAATATGTTGTGTTACTTAAGACATGTCTCTACAGACAAGGCCAGTGTGCACGCCAAGTGTTCGTTTAATGACAGATAACTAGAAAAAGAGAGCCTGAACAGAGAAAGTCAGCTTCAGGCATTTTGGGATTTTTGGAAATCACATTCTTTTTTTCAAGAATGAATTCAGAACAGATTGAAAATTGACTCATTGAAGTAATTACTGTGGCATTTCAGCATATTGTGCCAGGATTTTATTTCTCTGCAAATGGATTTGGATGTAAGATATTTAAGCTATTATTCTATTTCAGCCTTTCTGTGTCCAGTGATATACCGTTAGGTGAACTGGTAATTCTAAATTGCCCATAGATGTGAATGTCAGTGTGAACGTCTCTATGTGTCAGACCCGTGATAGCTGAAAACTGGGGTTGGCTCCAGCACCCCCGCAACCCTTAACAGGAAAAGAGGTTATAATAATGGGTGAATGGATGGATCTATTTCCTGGTTTGATCAGTAGTGTGGATAAGGAAATAAATCTGTAAAGTCAAATAAAGGTAAGATTTAAAATATTTTTGCACATGTGGAGTTAATCCCTGTTATTGAGGAAAATATCAATTTGTGGTAAAAGTGTGATTATGTGAAAACCACAATGCTTAAAACAAACATTTGTGACCAGATAAAACTGTAGTGTATAACTCAGCAGGGTGTTCCCCCATTAGTCTTTAGAATAATGGCCACCGCAAGGAACCGTTTAGTTTATTCACCCCCCCAATGTAACATCATTCTTTAGATTCAAATATCCTATTATAATTCAATAGATGAAGAAAAAAGGATGAGCATCTGAAGGAAATGCACTGTACCTGCCTGGAAATACTTAACAGACTATACATATGCACAAAGGGCCAGCACTGCACAGTGAATAGAGAGCTATGGATTTGCCCAGACTGTCTGTGGCATTTTAATCCAGTGTGAGGATTAAAATAGTAATCCACCTCCATTTCAAATAATTGGACACACTGTACAACACATGCTCATTACTGCAGGTTTTGTCTTGATGTCACTTGAAAACTTTTAATACATTATCGATAAATTGCTTTTGAAGGACTAATGCAATTAATAGGTGTAAGACTTTGTGATGGAGGAGCAAATTTGGAGGTTAGTATTATAATAGACATTCTTAATGTGCTCTGCATTCTTAACATTTTTTTTTTCCAAACCTATCTTTAATCAGAGATCTTGTGGTAATTGTCTGCAAAGGCTAAGCGTGTATATGTTCACAGACATCAATTTCAGTGGGTACAAATGGTAACTGTTGTGGAAAAAGTTGAGACTCAACTGAACAATTCACCTGCTGCATAGACAAGGATGTTTTGGAGTGAAGTATTTAGGATCTCTGAGAACAAATCTTCAGTCCCTAAGGGCAAAACATAGATATGTCTTTCAGCTGTTGCTTCAAATGTATGACTGTTAGAAACCTTGTGGGCCAGAAATCTACTGAACTTTTTGTGCGCTGTTGCTAGTAGTGTGTTGTATCTTGAAGTATATATAAAATGTTTGCTTTCTCAGCTGATGCTTTTAAAGACTTGCATTTGGCATGCTTCTCGTCTGTACAAACAACTTAATTTGAAGGTTGTTTCTTCAGACCTTTGGCTGTGTAGAATGCTCCATGGTGATGATGGTACTTCTTGTAGGACTTCAGTCAGAAAATATAATACTGTATTGATCACTGTAAAGAAATCTGTTTTCACTTTCCTCTCTCACAGAGAACAGTATGCTTGGACTTGTGGGAGGAGTCTTGATCTCACTTAGGGCTTAGCAGGGGCTTGACATGGGCTGCAACATAATATCTGTCTAGCTTAGAGTTTGCTATACATATGCACGTGAAATTTAAAAATTGTTATTGTTTTCTTCCTTGCCTGTCAGGTAGGACACTATGGGGTAAATCTTTCTTCTGCGATAGCCTCCGGCAGTCGGGATCTCACTGCTATCAGCATGCGCCATCTTTATTATCCTGCCTTGTTCAAATGGTGATGGGTTGCCAAATGTTGGCATGTTTTACCAAATCCTCATGCCTTTGGATCCATTTGACCAGATTGTGGAGCTGGATGAAACAGCGACATGAAAAAAACAATCACATTTTTAGTCACACATTGAAATTAGAGTTGAATTAGACTTTAACCAGTTTCAGCTAATCTCATTTTTGATTTTCAGAATGTAAGCTCTAATGTCACTGAACATAATTTTAAATAGTCAACGTCTTAAAGTGTTTGGGAAGAATTGCAAAAGTGCCCTTGCTAAAAAATTCATGCATAAATGATTCTGGAAGGAAAGCATGAGTGCCTTTAGCAATATCCAGACTATTCTTGTAGGCATTAAACATTCATTTAATAATAATCATCAGCACAGTGGAATAATTTGCATTGTTTCATGGCCTCCTTATACAAAATACCCAAGTGCAGTTGTGCATATATTGTAGGCAAGGTGTTCTCATCATTGCTTTTAAGAGTATCCAAACTTCGTGTATTAAATGAGGTGGCTTTTTGGCATCAGCAGCCAATGAAGACGGAACAACATAGTAAGTAAAGTGGTAGTGGAAGGCAGGTCAGGCTGGAGTATTTTTCAACTATTTCTCACTTAAAAATATATACTTACACATGTAATTTGATGTATATTGCTTTGATCACATTTCCTCGAGACATAAGTGGACATCTTTTTTTCCCCAGCACTGTGTGCCATCATCTGCTCAGTGGAAAGCCAATGGTCAGGAAAAGCCAAGATGGTAAAGTTTTCAAGAGGATTACAGGCAGACTTTGTCAAACAACCCAGGACAAGGAGATCACTTTCACTAATCCCACTCTCTGATGTCCGCCCCACAAAATGTCCCTTTCATCAGCAATAATTGAACATTGAGCAGGCTACTATTGTGCTGGAGTCATTTGCTATGCCCTATGCCTTTCGACTTTCAAAGTATCTTGTCTGTCTGTCCTGTCTCAGATTTTGAACATGTTCTGGTGGTTTATCTGGATGTCTGAGAATCTTCAGACATATTTCTAGTGCTGTATGTTAACTGATTAACTCATATATTTAGTGCTGTATGTTAACTGATTAACTCATATATTTCAGGATATAGCTCTCAGAAATTTCCCTACATACGGCATTATGAGGATGTTGTGTAGCTGGTTATTTCTTGGCTGTCATGACATCTAAATACCTATTTTAATCATTATTTGAACTTTTATTTTACCAGGAACCTAATCGAGATCAACAATCTCTTTTGTACGTAGGAGTGTCCTACATTTCAGACAAACTACATAATACAAGATTCATTGTGCAACTAATAGATATTAGGTAATCAAGTTGGGATTAGAATTGCAATAAAAGAAAAGTAAAACTATGACCAGAATATAAACTAAGTATTTAAGACATAAACATTAAAACATCTTAACCAAATCATTGTCAGAGTGCGGTTGTTATGAAATGATGGACCCAAATGCAGACCAGGACAAGAGAGGGTTCAAACGAAAGAAGACTTTAATTAAACATAACAGAGCAAACAAGGAAGTAAAACGGAACACAAAATCACTCCAGGTGGAGGCAAAACTACAATACTAAAATAAACACTA
>JAUYWH010000009.1:15947843-16039042 GCA_034779795.1 Ctenopoma multispine | reverse complement strand
AGGAGGAAGTGCAGGGGCTTAAATAGTAAGTGGCTGATGGGAAATGAAGTGCAGCTGAGGGCAATCAGGGAGTGAGATTGAAGTGAAGGGCGTGGCAAAGGTGAGGGAGGAGCAGAAAGACATGGAAAAACAGACAGACAAGGGCAAGGGGAAGACATGACACTGACAATCATGGCACTATCAGATAGAGGATAATGTAGAGAAATCCTGCAGCAGGTTAATTAGCATGTAAACAATACCAACTTACATTACACATTTTTTTTAATTGTGAAAAGGGAAATAAACCCAACTTTTTCTTTTAAAGCCAATCTGTGCAGCATATGAAATTCAGATTCACAGAGGAGCCCTGCCTTATTAGGTTTGCTAAAATATGACTGGATAGTCACTGTTGTTTATGTGACTGAACGCTAAAATAGACATTCATTGTGAGTAAATAGTGTACTGAGAAATAAAAATGGTCCTCTTCAATTCTAATGGTAGGTTGTTCGTAAGAGAGCCAGGTAATGTGGGTCCACTGACCTTGTGTTTCTGGACTTTATTCTGACTACAATTCACCTAGATATTTCAGTTTAACACAGTATAGCACAATTCAGCAGTACCAGATAGGAAACCACAATTTCAAAGTGCTCTATCCCAAACCGTGTTAGAGAAATGTCAAAGTGAGCTTTGGGTTTTGCTCATGCATTTACAAGGAAGGACAGGGTGTTAAAGTTTATACATTTGGGCTTGTTGTTTTGTCTTGTTTCCCCAGCAGCAGGTAGTTCTCAGGCCCTGCCATCTTCACATGTGGTTTAGCCTGGGGCACTTTAAACCCCCTCCACTTCACACACACACACACACACACACACTTGCTTTTCTTCGTCTCTCCCTCTTGGTCTCTCTTTTTCTGTGTCTGTCACTCTCTCGATCTCTTTGACTGTCTCTCCCTCTCTCCCTCACCTTCTTTCTTCTCCTGTTCAGTGTTCAGTTAGTGAATCCCTCAAGCCTATACCGGACCACTTCCTTTGACACACACAGCAAAAGCCTGTCTGTCAGCTACCGTTCTGACAGGATGAGGCCAAGCTTGCCCAAAAGTTGTGTGGGTGTACGTGCTGTGTGAATACAGTACTTCCTTGCATGCTTTTGTATGCATGTGATGTCACATAAGTTAAGTTGGCCGTATATAGTAAATGACTTTGACATTTCTGTAGGGAAACGGCGCAAAACAGATGTACTTGAGGTTTTGACATTTTCAACCTTATTTTGTGTTCTTATGCATTGTTAAGAAGATTGCGTTGAGTTTGTATTTTTTCTTTAGTAACTGAATTGTTTGGGTGTCATCCAGTTAGCCATCCAGGACTGTGATACTGTACTTGTTGTGATGAACATATATGAAGACTTGGACTGAACCCTTTTTGTGAATGTGTAGTTGCATCTTATATTTTATCACTATTTCTGATTTTCCTCTTTTATTATCATGTGTCCCTATTTAATACATTATTTAATTGGTCCTTAACAATATTGTAGACAGTCAGTCCCCTTAAGGCACAAACACTATAGGCCAGAAATCAGGAGAAATTGGGGCTCGTATAGGTTGATGCCCTACCGACTGAGCTACAGTCACAGTGCAGTTAGTTATTATATACACATATTTGCAAAACAGAATATTTGTGTGTCAATACACACCTATGACAAACACATAAAGATGTACGAACAGCAGTATTCATTAACATGCTGCAGTCGAATAAATAAGTATGCAGATGATAAACAAATTATTTATCAGAATTTTTTTTTTTTAAACAGCTGAGATATTTTCTCCTAAGACAAGAATCCCATTTAGTATTCTCACAGACTTTTACAATTTACACTGTGAGATCATAGTGCGGAGAGACAGAGATGATTTGCAAATGAGTCACAAGGTGATTGTCTACTACAGTTGCACCTTCACAACAAAATACTTGAGAAAAGAGGTAAGTCTTGACAAATTGCCTGGTTGACTTTGCTTTTCTCTTTCAAGGGCATTTTCTCCATCCTTACCTCTTTGTCTCTGCAGGCATGACTGGTGCAATGGAACAAAAATGTTGACACCTTGTTTCAACAAATGAGAAATGACAAATGCATAAATCATTCAGGCTCTGCCGCGTAGAGATTTCAGTTTGACACAGTCTCAGGCTGCTTCACTGATGAAAACTTCCACGGAAGGCTCATGTCACCACTGATGTGCTAAAAAGGTCAGTGTTATTGTTCAAGCCTCAAACTTACATCATAATAATATCCATGATGATGTAAGATGCCAGTATGTACATAAATGTTGTTACACCCATCATCATTCACATTATGCTTAATTTACAAGATTATATGCTTTTCAAATTAATATAGCGCAAATACAATCTATAAAGCATCTTTATGCAACAGCCCCTCTGGCCTTGAGACTGAAAATGCTTGTTTGAGCTCCTGTGTCTTTAAGGTCTGATCCCACTCCTCTGTGCTAGTTGGCCAGCTTGTGGAAAGCTTCCGATGGGCCGAACTATGCCCGAAACAGTGGTTGTCGGCACCACCCCACCCCTATCTTTCACCAGCTCCAGATGCTTTCTCTGTAACTGTGGTAGTGTAACATCACACAAATTTATTGGTTTTCTTTCATTTGAAATGTCTTTTTCTGAAATGTTCAAGCTTGAATCTCATCTAGAATAGGACAGTGGAGAAGATGAATGAAATGGCAATGCTTTTGTGTTATATCTAATGCATACGGTTTATTCTTATTGACCGAAGCACAGCTGTAGGTCTACTGTATCATTTTTGTAGCTTTAGCTTAAATTATGCATGCTGCATTGTAGGTAGTGTAACGTAATTAATAAGCCATGTCATAAAATAACCAATACAAAACAATATCTCAGGAACATATTTCAACTTATCATCAATTCCTCCACCTGCCAAGGTACAGTCATCATCATCTTTCAGTGGGTCAAATATTATGCTGCATACTGAGGCAGAGTTATGATAACGTCGCCCCTGAAGTGAAGAAGATAAAAAGATAAAAAGATTTTACTGTTAATGTGTCCTTTGTCATCTTTGGGAAAAGCAAGTCAATTTTCCTCCACAGCCACAAAAAACACTTTCTGAGAAACATACTGAAGTCTGACACTTGAACTAGTACTAATTGTGAGCAGAGCAGTAACGACTAACCTAAGACAGTGGGCGGGACGACATATGGCATAGTGTGTGAAGTCTAACTTCCACACTGCTTCATCAGATGGTTTAACATTTGGAAAAGACTCTTGAAAAGGAAGCAGATTTTACAGACTGCAGCCATCATGCAAACACACACACCTCAAGCTTTGGTCCTCTGGCTATGTGTTACATGGGCACACACGTTCACAAACATTTAAATATATATATAACATATAAACATTAATGTATGTTACGCTTATGCTTTTCATGTTCTTATGTTAGATATTATGTAATAATAATATGTTGCAACATGAAAAGCATAAAATGACCCTTAGAAAAAAATTATATTGTCAATCAGTTGTACTAATGTTTACATTTTTATCTGTGTGTGACTATGTGACCTAATAGTGACAGACCTCTTTTTATGGGGGGTTGGTAGTCCTCTGTGAACCGAAACAATGAGAATTCCAGAGAAAGCTCATTTTATTGAATGTAGATATATAATAATGCTGCAGCTCTGAGGTAACACTATGAACACCAGAGATGGATTAAGGTGGTATTAGGCCCTTATACTACTCTTTGTGTGGACCCCTGTTACAGACAAATAGACAGCCCCACTTACTCAGCAGCGGCTGCTCTTAACCCTGTGAAGTCCCACTACATTCAGCATGTGCGCAGTGTACGCTACACTCTCAACCAAAGGATTGATCTGTGCAATGGGTGTTTGCAGACCACTGTAATATCACATTCACTGTGAAATAGTTTTTTTAATATGAGCATGGAACACAATAACCGTAGATTCACTTGCTTACACTTCTTGAAAAGTTACTGTATTTCCCAACAAGACCAATATACTACAGATGCTCTAATCTATCTCCAAGCCCATCCAATTATCTATTTAACCAAACGTATAATTAGTCGCCTGCCTGCCAAGAGTGTTTATTAGGATTCCTTACACACAAATTAAATTGCCCCATAAACAATTTAGGAGCCATTAGAGCATCTCAAGAAATGATTCACTTAATGAGGGGGTGGGATGGGAATGTTGCGATAAGGTGATGGAGGGGAGGGAGTCGTTGTAGTGAATACACAGCATCCAGTGACATTGGGGACGTAGACAATTAGATCTTGGCAAGCTAAACTACTATACACTGTGAGGATGGCTTGTTTGCAATCAAAATAATGAGCTAAATGTAGAGTGTTATAACATGTTTTCTTTGTTTTTTTTTACAGAAACAGGGAAACATCCCTTGAGAGTGAGTGCGTGCCTGCACAGAAACTCAACGGGTTTTTAAACATAAAGCGATAGCAAACTGTATCCCTCATTTATGATAATTGACTTACCGATACTAACCTGCAGTTATTGCAAGATGTAATTTACATTTGGACAGAGGAAGATGTCTGGAAAATCAGGTCTGTGCTGGAAGAGAGATCCTTTGTTTCAATAAAGGTGTAATACAGGAATGTAAAAACCCAATTTCAACCTGTAAAATTATAATTGCTACTTAAAGATACATTATACTGGCTACTATAACTTTGTTTAGTTTAAATATGCTCCTTAACATATCTTATAATGGAGAGGTTCTGTCAAAGCCTCAATGACCCAGACTCATTGAAGTGCAGCAGTGCAGAGATATTGTCTTTATCGTAAAGGTTTTTGAGCAAGGCGTGAATCAACAAGAGAATTTAAATTATTTCTGCTTTATTAGTAAGTTTTGGAATACTGTCATTTATTGTTATTTAATAATAATGACTACCTCAAGCATTGAGCCGAGTGTAGCAGAGCACGGAAGAGCAGGGAAAGGGACAACCGGGGAGACCAGACTGGACTGATTTCACATGAGGGGCAAGGAGTGGCAAGAGGTCAAAGCAGGGTGGTAATGCTGGACCTCCTCAGTGAAGTATGTGAAAATCCCCTGTATGTAAATGGAGTCAACAAAATATCCACAAATACACTTTGAAACTACTTTAGTATTATTATCTCTGCTAAGAAAACAAAAATATTTTTTTGGTATAAATGAGAAAAAAAAGTTTCCCCAAAATATTTATAAAATAAATACAGAAAACAAATACAGAAAAAGAACTTCAATTACTGTACTTTTACTTTATTTGTTTACTTTCAGGGACCTAATGCGGTTTGATGATGTCATCAAGTGCGCGCCGATAGACGTCTTATTCAATGTTGGCTTGGAAATGCAGAAGCCACAGGATATATTGCAAGGTGTGCCAAACACCAAAAATATCTCAAAAACTCTACCTCATATTTGTCATATTTTGATATTTTAGAGAGAGGAGAAGTAGCTAAAGAGTTCGATTTATAATATGTGAATGGTATGTAAAAGTTGTGTCATTAAAATAGTAAAAACCAATACTAATAAAAATCCCTATATATTACTGCAATATATTGCAGTAATATAATATTATAGTATTAATGCAAATGTTCATTTCTACATAGAACAGTTAGTTACAGTTGCACTCAAAATTATTCAAAACCTATTTCAAATTAGGTATATTGACAAGCTCTACAATATTTTATCTCATTACAAGAACTATTTAATTAGCTCATCACAACAGTGGATCCTCAAAATTTAACACAACTACTGCAGTCTTAAAATTATTCAACTTCTTCAGTATTTAATAGAGCACCCTTTAGCTGTTAGGACCTATTGCAAATGTCATGCATTACTGAGGAATCTTAGTCAATTTTAATGTGCTATGGCCCCCACCTCACTAATATTCTTGGGTTTGCGTGCTGCAATCACCTTCTTCAAATTACACCAGAGCTTTCTATGGGGTTCAAGTCAGGTGACGAGTACAGGTGACCACTCTAGAATCTCCCAGGACTTTAAATTGCAAACAAACCTTGGGGTACTTTGAGATACGCTCAGCATCATTGTCCTGTTGGAAGGTCCAGAGATGCCCAAGCTTCAATTTTCTCACAGACGGCATGACATTTTCTCATAGGCTGTCCTTATACTTGAAGGAATCCATCTTGTCTTGCAGTCTGGCAGTCGTGCAGCAGTCTTGCCTGCAGTCCAGATCTGTCTCCTATTGAAAATATATGGCACATCTCGAAGAGGAGTAACAGCGACCATGGCTTGCTGCACAATCAAAATCTTGTATCTATCAAGAATGCTATCTATCTAATCAATTCGCAAAACTGCATCACTTGGTATCCTCAGTTTCTAAGCAATTAAAAAGTAGTAAAAATACCAGTGCCCAAACTTTTTGTTAAAAACAAATATCTTCTCTTTGTACTTTTGTCAGATAAATAAAGGTTAAAGCAAACAAAAAAACTACATTTAGTTTGGAATTTTGAAAAAGTTCCAACTTTTCTGGAAATGTGATTTAGCCAGTACCATAGTTCTAAAATTTAAATTGTATGTTATGTAATTTCTTATTTAAAAGCCAACTGTACAGAACAGTGTTTTCAACTTCTAAACAAACCTTGAAGAATACAACTTTGACCACAAGAGGTACTGTCATAACTTATTCACTAGCAAGTGAGGACTCGTGTTTTGACACCTAACTTCAAAGTATCTGGATTCTATTTCATGTTGGCACTGGAGGAAAGTCAAAAGGATGCCAAATGCAAAATCCGTCACCGAGGTCAAAGCTACTTCCCAAGATGACAGAGGGGTCGACAGATTCATTGTCAGTGCAGAGATACAATGCCACCTGTCCTTGAAATCCTGTTCTAAGCATTAGCTTTGTCTTTTCTATCCAGCGTGACCAGCTCTCCTTTCTCTTTAGCTGCTCTTTCATCTGCTATTTAATGGAGGGTTTGCCAACATGAAAGACACGACCATTTTGCCTTTATCACAATGACATCATCCCTCTGGCTACACCTGAGAACTTGTCTTGTTAAAGTGGAATGTTACATATTAAATAAATCCTATATTTTGTTCCTATAATTGAGGAGAGCTTAATTAATAGTCTGGCTTGACAAGGGTTCAACCAACTATACTGATTGAGTCTGTATTAGAGGAGAGATCCAAATATCCATAGTATTGACACCAGCATTGGTATTGGTATTGGATCAATACTTAATACTTGCATGATGGGATAGAGACCACTCATAATAATCCGCAGTCACAACCTTAATCTGGTTCTGATGCACTGTGTTGAAATTGATCATTTAATAGTATTTTTTACACATCCCCTGTTGTCTGAACATTTTTAATAACATTTGAATTTAATATAATTGACTTTACATCACTTAGGAAAAAAATCTAGTAGATGTTTAAGAAGATGTTGTTACCAAATTTAAGGAAATGATTCCATCATCTTATGTGTCACAAAGGGGGGCAGTCATCAAAACTTTACAAACCTTACAAATCAATGATCCTGTTGATAACGCTGCAGTCTCACTTTGTACGATACTCAATACTGTTGTTCCTCTGAAAAAGAAGATAGTGGATCCAAAGAGGCTGGATCCATGGTACAATTCACAAATCCATGGCTTAAAGCAGATTCTACCAAAGCTGGAAAAGGAGGTGCTGTTCCACTAATTTAGATGAATCTTGTCTAACCTGGAAAGAACTTGAATAATATATAAAAAGCCCTTCATAATGCTAGAACCACATATTATTCATCATTAAAAGAGGCAAATAAGAACAACCCAAGGTTTCTTGTCAGCACTGCAGCCAGGCTGACAAAGAGTCGTAGCTCTCTTGAACCTAGAATTCCCTTAACTCTCAGCAGCAGTGACTTTATAATTTCTTTACAAATACAATCACAACTATTAAATCTGTTTGTAAAACGTCAGTGTTACTTAGACGGCTTATTTCCTGTAGATCATACAGAGAGAATTTATTTCAATAATTAATCTCTTAGACCCAATCCTGACCAGAGTGTTAGAAAGATATTTTACTTTTAAGCACGTCAAATCTCTGAATTATCTTTGACCAAGACATCTCTCTTATCTTGTATAACTGCCTTCTTCCACCTGATGAATATTACTAAAATTAGGAGCATCGTGTCTCAAAAAAAAAAAAAAGCAATGCATTTGCTACTTCTACACTTGACTACTGTAAAACCTCATAGTGCCACATCACAACAATAGAATACTTGCTCTGGTCCAGCTTGTGGTTCACCAACCGGTCGAAGCAGATACGTCCTTAAAAGTGTGTTTTTGGACTAACACCACGATACACACAATACATGACAATATCCAACTTAGATATAATAAACATAAGGAAAGGAAATAACTTCTACATACAGTAAAAATGTTAATGAATTAAATTTACTCTTAAACAAAAAAGTAGATATTTTGTGTACTTGTACTTTGAGTATTTTTTTTTTTTAGTTGAGTTTTGAGTTCTGTTTTGTTTGTTTTTTTCAAATATTTTACTTTGCTACAATTAAAATCATCTGTCACTCTTACATCCCCACCCTATAGTGAGCTAAGGGAGGGGGAGACAGTAGCACTTGATTACCAAAATTAATGAAAGAACAGGACAAGAGCAGGTATAAAAGGCATGCAGTGTTTATTTACTAACTGTTTCATGAAAGATCAACTGAAGAATAAGAAGTGGTGGAGGAGGACCCGGTGGTTGAGCCAAAACAAAAAAATGTATAAAACAAAAAGCGACCTACTGCTTCTATACAGCCTACGTCAAACAAAAGTCAAAACAAAAGACCTGTCTACTCTACAAAAAGTCTGTCAAAAACCATACAATAGTTGCATCAACAATCTAACCTTGTGTCTCTGACAAACATCTGTCTACGTGGTGTACATGTATGGGGTACCCCGAACATACCTATACTCCCACCACATACCACTTTACTCATTCACAGGATTCACTGAATACACAGAACACAGAGAGAATCGACATCAGAGAGAGCTGAGGCCAAGGAGCAGCCCCTTTTGTAATGATCCCTGGCTAGTGATTGGTCCCCTGTACCCAGATCAGCCAAGAGACAAAGAAAAAACAACAGTGCCCCCTATCCTGGCACGCAACAGTCACAGAAGTGCTTCAGAAGTGCTAAATCGTTACAGCAATATGCCTCCTCTGATTATTAGAATTGCAAGACTTAGACATTATTGTTGGTTGTTTCACTTGCTGAAGAGAACCTCTTGAACCTTTGCACTGATTTGAACAGAAGCTTTCTGGTTTTTATTGAAGTAGTAATGTTTTGCTGTACTTGGTCCCCCGGAGACTGTGAAACATCTTCAAAGGAACACCTGCCCTTATCAGTATGCTTGACCTATTTCCCCAGCTTCTTTGCTCCATCCCTCCCTCAGTACAGATCAGGCTACAGCGGACAGGTAATCCCATTGACACTAGCAGAGACTGATGTAGTGCACCTGTGATCTGGTTATCTTGCCCTATCTCAATTGTGGATAAAGCTGGCAGCACACCAGCAAGGTTCTGGTAACAGTTACAGAGTTGTCATAGATCACGGACTATTGTTCAGTTAAGTGAGCATTAAACCAGGAGTTATTAGGGGATACCACTGCATTGCAAAGCTTAATGATGCTGCTGATGACGGTTACACCCATTTGAAGTGTGTAAAGTGTGTGCAGTGATGTTGTGCTGCTTGAGAAGTAAGAGAAATCAAGTTAGAAGAATGCTGCCGGTACTTATCGCCCCGCTAAAGATGAAGAGAAGACCTTTATTGTCTAGTTCAGCACAGTGTGGATTGTATTGTATAATTTATAACCTGTATACTTTATCTAAAAACAAGAGTGAAGACTAATGCACATGGAATAATGTTTTGTGCTTTTGTTTTATAGAAGGACATATGAATTAACAAACCAAGAGTTCTGCACAACACAACACACAAATCTGGTGGGGGAGGCCTGCAGCATTATGAAAACAAAGATTGGGAAAAATCTAAGTACCCTAAGCATGGTCAATAAAGTTAAACGGCTAAAAATAAACAAACTTAAATATTGATGGAGGACGTGAATCTCCAGGGAGCGAAAGCAAAGGCATCTTCTGGTGCCTCAGCGTCTGCATGAGCTGTAGTGAAGCACAGGGAGTTTCTACAGCTATAAAAGATATGAGGCAGTGAAAGCAGTCGCTATCATTGCTGTGCTACTAGGTGCTTAACTCATTTTTATTCATTTTAAAACATAATGTGCACTTTGTTTTATCACAGCAGTGCAACTCAATCCGCGCAAGTGTTGTCCACTCATTCAATTAATCGATTCTGCTGTCATCAGCCACTCTCTCTTGCATTTTCTCTCTATCCCGTACAGTCTCTCTTTTTCTCCGGCCTCTCTGAGGGCTCTTGATGGCAGCCGAACGGTCATAGTTATGCTCAGCAGGTATTTAGGCTTTCAACGGCTCAGGATAATGTGCATCTAGTGCATGAAGCTAAAAATCTAGCTACTCAGGCCTCCCTAATTCATTTAGTGAAGCCCAAGGAGGCTGTGCACTGGATCAGCAAAATCCCTCAGCTGGCGGAGACAGTTCAAATGGGAGTACAGCAAACAAACTGCTTCCAAGAAGCTGGGATAAGTGTGTGGAAGAGTTTTAATCCTCTGTCACAATGGCTGCTCCCCATCAGATGAGCATTGATAAGTCACATTGTCTGCTTTAATGTGAAGGTACGTCACAGGAAAAGGTGTTGATTAGTGTCATAACTATCAGATTTGATCTGTTTTGTTTGGCTTTGGCGGTGAATTTCCCTGGTTTGGTAGCCTTTTCTGATGATTATTTTTTCTCTGCTGCTGTCAAGCAGGGTGCCTTTTTGTTCTGGGTTTGTGCAGGAGATGCTCATCTTTCTTGCTAAGGAAACCAGGGCAACCACCTTCTGACAACTCCCTCGACTCCCCTGGCTTATAGAGTCAGACAGCGAACACATGCATACACACAGGCACACGCCAACACATACTGTAGGTGGTGAGAGACACAAACACATGCACAGAGATGCTGGCAGGAGGATAGATAGGAAGATGGCACAACACAGACAAATGTGCTGCAAGAGCAATTCTTGTTTTACTGTTGGTATTAATCACACAATCCTATTAACTTTAGAAATGCCTCTCTGTCAATTTGACAAAAATGTCTGTACCATTTAAAATGCAACAAATACTATCAAAGTTTGCCAAACAATATTTTACACCCAACTCACTGCTATTCACTTCACAAGTCCTAGCATCCTAGAGTTTGTTAAAAATTGATTGAGGCTTGTCTACCAAGCCATATTTGGTCTGTGTTAAAGAGAGATCTCATCTGCAAACTTTTTTACGCGCTCACACTCTCACACCAAATTTTCTCTCGTGGCAACGGAGGTATTGAGGCCTGTCTGTGATTGATGCGCTGTGGCACAAGTTGTCTTCAGCTGAGATGAGGACTGCAGAGGGTTTTGACAGTGTTCACTCCAAATATCCTGCTCCAAGAGGAGCTGATCAGAATAGACGCCTCTCTCAGCACTGCTAGGCGAGCCCCACATCACAGTCTGTCACCACTGTCAAAAAGGGGGGACTCCAGTTGGATGCTCACTTTACAACATGGCGATGGCCTGTAACATCTGGTTAAACTCTCAAATATGTCAGTTTTTCTTTTCTTCTGGGGCCATGCTTTAAATGTAGGTCTAGACTATTAAACACAAAATGCTCCCGCTCTGAAAAAAAATAACATTTACTATGAGATACTGATGAAAATGGTCTGAGTGAGTCTGGATTGTAGACTATAACTGGTTACTATTCAAGATTGCATTAAAGTCAGCTGCATGCAGAACCACACCTAACAGTGTACTAACAGCTGTGTCTACTTTGACGTCTTTGTCATATAAGATTTTTATAGATACTCTTAAGGTAGAGTTCTGGGGTTTTTTTGAAAGGTTTTTAAGAAGTTTGTTTGAATAAAGCAGTGCAAACCTTAGCTCGTCAATGTGATGTCAGTGCTGTACTATAAAAAAATGGTAAGACAACATTGATTGATTTTACAATATTCTACTGTACAAATTAAAGTTCAACTTATGATCATTAAGAAAAAAAAAAGTACCAGCTTTGAGGAGGCAAGGACTGTCGCCACGTAAGCGCGGTTATTTATTTGATTGCGTAATCACCTGTCTTTTCTGCCTTTGCTGTGTTCACTTCTTTTTGTTTCACTCGCAGTACTTATGCCTTTGGAAATTCACATCAGTCAAAATAACCTTTTCATTAAAATCCTTATTCTCTATAGACAACCAGAAGGTAACTTGCATTCAGTGCATTCCTGCTGAGCCCTGTGGTGATAATAGCCTTCCAACTTTCAGGTACTAACAATAGATAGTGTGAATTAGTAAAAGTTAAGGAGGAACAGAACAAGTCATTTGGGTAAAAGGACCTTGTAATACGCTCATTAAACAGAGGGAGATGAGCACAGGGACACAACCATTATCCCAATCAGTTCTCTACGTTAGAGTTATTTATTACTTTAGTTTTGCTGTGCTTTTCTCATCAGCACCTTGATTGGAATCCTGCCTCAGTGTTAGGCTGCTCGGCAGGATGACCGGAGAGAGCTCCCATCAACAAGCAGGTGGAGTGAAATCTCAGACTGATGGAGCTTTCCCCGGTGACTTGGCAACATGGCTAATGGCCTTGCTCAGGGCCTGCCCCGGCATAGCTTGTCGATACAATTCTCTTCCGCTTTTCCCACTTGCCAGTTCCCATCTGGAGCCAATTCATGAACTGTGATGGTGTGTACCTTTCCCATGAGGTCACCGCCTGTCTTTGCATAACACTTATTCCCAGTCCTCCCCTCCACATCCTCTCTGGTCCTCTCTCCTCTCGCTTCACCGAGCTTCTGTTCATTGTGACAAGACGTACAATGCGGTGTCTTACTGTCAAACAACTTCCTCTGTGCTGTAACAACTTTATTTCTCTGAAAGTGCTTTAAGTGCTGCTCTAGGCTAATGATGAGAATAAAGCCCAACTTCACAATGACGTATGTTTTACCATGAATGTAGAATGTATACACAGTACAGGCTATAGATCACAAAATGTGTCATTCATTGTTATTATTTGCTCCACTTGCAAATTTGATTGTTTTATGCAAAATTCAATCTCAAAATCAATTTGCAAAGTGAAATAATTCAGATCTCATACAAAAGTGAGTTAGTTAGGTTAATGACATAAACTGTTTATTAAGAAACTGTATAACTGAAAGTGTGGACTGTTACTCGTTCCCACAGTTTATGCCTGAATGCACCTTCACCCTTTATTTATTTAAAAGTGGATTCCTTAATTTTTTTTAAAGGTGGATTCAAGACTTTCATCAATCACTACCATCTAAGAAGACCACATATAAGACTAATAAGCCAATGTATATCGTGTGTTTGAAAATTATATACTGAAAATTAAGCAAAAATGTGTTGTGGTCAAATACGTTTTACTTCCATACTCTATCTCCCAAACTAGGGGTAAGTGTCTATAGATAACAACAACATTACTGTACATTGTCAGAGGCTTAATTCTTTCTCAAGCCTAGTTTCAACTGATCAAATAAAAATCCATGAATCTCAAACTATTCTACAAGCATTTTCTGTTCACCTTGGAAATACTGTACATAATGTTGGGGGAGCTAAACTGAAAGGCTTTTCATCTTAGGTTTGCTGCCCATGGTCTATAGCCTATACTGTTTTGCACTGGAAACAATTTTGCCTTAAGAAAATTCAACTATATATATATATATATATATATATATACAGCACTATAGCAAATGTTTGTGCAGCAACGTTTTTCATTCAGTTTTTATTGAAATTAAAATGTATGAATGAAAATTTACTGTCACTTACATTACATTTGATACAAATATTGCTTCTGAAGGGACCAAGTATTCTGCAATTTCCTCTTGCTGATTCAATAATTGCATTCACATGCCACTAGAGGTATAAATCACTACCGTCTTGATGGCTGCAATAAAAGCGGTAAGGTTCTGCCTCCTAAGGACTGCACTTTTTCATCAATGGATGAAATAAAGTGTTTTAAAGCTCTCTAAAAACTACCAGTGCACATACAAATAGCTTCCCTGTCAGTTGTCCAGATAATGAAGTGGTAAAAGAGGCTGAGCTTTGTCTAAAAAAAGAAAAAAAAGAAAAAGTTTTACACATCTCATTTTAGAGTGGCTTAGATTGTGGCTTAGCTTGTGATCACCCAAAACATTGCAATTCATAATAAAAACAAAAACTTTGTAAGCTGTCACAAGTCAAGTGCTGAACAGCAGGAGGCTGTCAGATAGCTCAGCTGAGGGGGTTATGGTTTCCACTCACCCAGTCAAAGTGCATATTCGTTCATGCCGTTCTGCTCTGGTTCAGTGGTGAACTGTTCAGCTGTGTCTCAAGGGTGAGCATCAGACAGGCATAATTTCAAGGCCATGCACTGCTGCTCACATTATTATTCTAAGCCATATTTACCTGTTTAGCTGTGAAAAGAAAGAGTGAATAAGTAGTGAATTTGAGTAGTCTCAAATATATATCTGATAGTTTTATACTTAAACCTGTTCTAAAACCTTTTTTCTGATTGACCCCATAAGCTACATTCTGTTCATGCTGAGACTAACTGGATATTAAACAGCGGAGGCAAACTAGTAGATACATTAAAAGCAGATAGAAATACAAGGAATACACAAAATATTGACAGTTTCTTTTTGTAATCCTGGTTCTTTGAATTTGAATGGAGTTGCTCTGTCTATTCAGCTTCTTGTTTTCATCCATCATTGTTATGAAAATTTGGATGTACTTGTTCATCCTGTAATAATGGCACAGTGGTTGTGAGGTGTTCCCTGGTTTATCTAAATAATTTTAGAGAGACCCAACATTAATGAAAAATTCACAATGAAAAAAATCAATAATTAAGTGTGACAAAAGATGCTGTGCAAAGGTAGGCCGGCTATCCTGCACGTGGCAAGTGTGAATTAATAGTATGTGTAAATATTGCCAAAAACCAGACTTAAACCCAACAGAAAATCTGTAGAGAGACCTTAACATGCCAGTTCATAGACAATCACTGTCCAACCTGATGAAGCTTGATAGGATTGCATGCTAAACTATAAAGTGTACAAAATATTAAGGGCTCTTAGTACTTCCTGAACTTCATATGTGCATATACAAACATACTGCGTGTATTAGTGTTTTTACCCAACCTTCACTGCTCATTCAATACACTTTTTTATAATTTATAACAAGCGTAATTAATGGCTGTGTTGGCAGTTCATGTTTGTGTGATCTTAGCAGTTTTGTCTCTGTTTTAATGCTGTTCTACATTATGCTGATAATGTTTGTGGGGCTAACGCTGATTGCCTACACACCAAAAAAGCTGCAAAGCACAGGGCATGAGGGCAGCAATGTTTTGCTTAAAGTACATAACTCAACAGCTGTCACCTTACGGAAACTGGCCGGAATATGCCAAATTATGTCCTGCATAAAGTGGTAGGCAGCCAAGCTTTCACAGGGTTGGTGTCAGTACACCACATCAGATAAGACAAAAGCACCAGTCTTTCATACCCACAGGTCTGTCCCCAGAGCACAGCATACTGTACCTGACACATACCAGCCATCAAGGAGATATGCCACTTCCCACGTAGTGTTGCCTCTCAGCAAGGGTGGTGAAAACATAAAGGATATCACACAAGGTTTGACTCAGTGTGCAGCACTGTAGGCCCAGGCATCTGTCTCTCACACCCACAGGTCTCTTCTTGGTCCACAGGTCTCTTCCACATCACCCTCACTCAGGCAGCAAATGCCACCCACCAGCTATACCAGCTGCCAAACAGTAGGTGGTGGGATGCAAAGTAGGCAGGTGTGAGTACAACAGCAACTCAAACCACAAACCACAGTCTCATAGACACATAGGTCTCCGTATGGACACAGGGAAAGACCTTGAGTGTCATTTGTAAACAATACTTACAGTATAGTATGTACATGCAAAATTAGTATAGCATGCAACTTCAGACCTGTATAAACATTGTTGGCATTGCACTGATAGCAAAACAGGGACCACCACATATGAAATGGGAACTGGTTGTGGACCATCTGAAACGCTTTTTGCACACAAGAAAGTAATGGTCTATTAATATCACCTGCAGGCACGGCCTTTGCCAGATGTGGGTCTCCTTTCCTTTGTGGAACAACACGATTTATGATGCAGGATCCACTTATAGTAGGCAGAAGTTTGTCAAGGACAATGATCTTTAGTGACCCCTGACCCCACTGTCAATTTGACAGTCTCTATGTCTTAATTTCCAGAATGCTGCAATTAATCGCTGCTGCTGTGACATACTGCCATTCGACGAATTGTCTTCAACTGGGCACACAAAAGAAGAAGTTTAATTCCTGCTCACTGTCAGCACTGACTTTACTGGTGATGCAACCTGGTGGTGAAGTGGTTAGTCCTGCTGCCTTACAGCCAGAAGATATGAATGTGAGCCTGTCTCTACATGTCAACCCTGACACAGACTGGCAGCCTGTCCAGGCTGTACCCTGCACTTTGTCCAATGACAGCGGACATTGACTCCAGCACACATGCAGCTCAGGATAACCAGTAGATGGAGAGGGGGATGCAGCGTTCTGAAACTCAACTTAATTTATTAACAGGCTTCATAAAGATGGGTGATTTATAGATGTTTTTTGTAATTACTTATTCCCATTCCTAATTTAAAGTACTCTTACTTACTTAGTACTCTTTTATCTGTTCCTTTTTTCTACTTATTATTTGTATCTTTACATAGTGTAGATCTTTCTATTTTAAAGTTTACTTTTATTAGTTCTCGATGTTGCGCAGTAGTTGAGATTTGGGCTCTTTTTGATTTGTTGTGGCAGCTTGTGGCCCTATATGTTGTTCAATTTTGTGAACTTTTACACAATTTCATTTTCCTATGAATATGTTTACAGTGCGTGCAATAGACAACACTGACCCTTACTTTATATCAGAATTGACCCCTCTGTTCCCTGTGTATAATAATTAATGTCTTGGTTATCTTTGATTGTACTCCCAATCTACAGTCCTGCTTTGTCAGTACGCAGGTACCTGTCTTTGAAAGTTAAAGGCAGATGAAGCATGGCGACATGTTGATACTAGAAATGTAGTAGTGGGTCCTATATGCCAGTGGTGATGTGGTGAGCACCAAGTCATTTGTAGAAAGTGAATCTACCATAGGAGTAGCTTGAGTGCATCAAATCTGAAAATGTGATGTTTTACTTTCATGACCTTTGTCCTCAGGCAACTAAAAGAAAATTAGAAGTGCCAAATATCCACTGTTGCAAAATTAAGAACAAGCAACTGATTCGGTCCAGATACCTTGTTGAAATCAGTGCAATATTGTAGAATAATAATTTTCCTATATCGTGTCTTGATATCATTTCTGATCCTTATAAAGAAAGGCTATGCACAAATGTGAACCCATCAAACCATTCAAACACACAGCCTGGCTTTTCATGTGAAATGAAAAAGGTGGATCCACATATCCCTCTGTACAATGCACTGCTGCTCTCTCTACCTCCCAGCCCCTCTGAGGTAGGGGGAATATTACATGGCTCCTTTTTAATGTTCTCTGTAAATCCTGTGGGGAAATTACCCAAGCCCGGTCACCACTGTTTGTGACAGATGGAAAACCTTTCCAAAGGGATTATGATGCCCTAGACTTGCTCTCATTCTCATTTCTTTTAAAGCCCAGGTATCAGTTATCTGTCAGCTGAGCTCAGGATTGCCTTGACAGAGGTGCACGTCTCGGCTCGCCCCTCACCAGAGAGTGGATGAAATTCCCTGTTATGACTTCTCTGTCTCTGCCATTCACTGCTATCAGGCAATAAAACGACATGATACTGATATTTGAAATGCACCCTAGTAATGCCCTGTTGGTCCTTGTTACCACTACAACCCTTATAGAAAGTTTAATAGTCCATCACTCGTGTGCCACTGTCACTGTGGCCCCTTACATGCACATGTGGGATAACACCTTTTAGGGGAGAACTGACACACTTCTCCATTAAAGTGGGTGCCAATGATTTTTTCTAGTATTGAGGCATAATGCACTGCAGTGGTTGTAGCCATAATGAGTGTGAATCTGGTCTGTTGGTCAGCATATTGGTTAAACGTCCTGTAAGTAAACCTGAAACAACAATGTGGAAAAATACAAGTTACATTTTTAGGGTTTTGTCTGAATGTTATGTTACATTTGATGATTGCAGCTCATGAAAATGATCTCAAAATATTAGAATACCGTGTTTCTCTGTCCAGTACATGAAACCATAATGATGGATGAGACTGCTGACTTGACGGTTGTCCAGACAATTATCGACACCCTCCACTTGCAGGGTAAGCCGTCAAAGGTCATTTCTGGAAGAGTTGGCTGCTTGCAGCTGGAGGAGGAGTGGAGAGGCACAGAATCCAAATTGTGTGAAGTTTCAACAGTTGTTGAGGACTTGGGGTGTCGTCTGCTGGTGTTGGTCTACTGTGTTTTAGTCCAAGGCCAATGCAATCATCTGCCAGAAGATTTTATAGCACTGAAGGCTGCTATCAAAGCAAGCTGGTCTTTATTTCAGCCTCTACAATGTCACAGGCCGATTGACTCCATGTCACCGCATTGATTCAATAAATTGTATTATTACTATTGAGTGCATCAGTGAAAGAGAAGCATAATGTATTTATCAATATGACATTTTAGTAAAAAATTAAGTAATGAAAAAATGGCAGAATTGAAACAATTGACACTATTAATTTACTGTATATTTTTCTGCTGCCAAGTCATATTAAAACCAAGCTTTGGCCAAATTGGACACAAGGTCATGAGTAGTAAACCACTGAAGCAACTGAAATATTTTAATTATGTCACATAAATGGAGAATTAGTGGGTTGTTAATATTTCTATTATTGCCAAAGAGAGCCAAAAAATATTTGTTAGTTATTTTCCTCAAGGATGTTTTTTTCCAAACATCTCCAAATACTGTTTAGCCTGAGTATACCCATTACTGGTGATACTACTTTCTCAGCTAAATAATATGAATAAGCAGTGAATCTAAACCACCTTGGTTTCTGGTAATGATGAGTTTTTTAAAACTAATTCTGGGTTTTTTATCCTTCCAAAAACATAATAAATAATTTATTGATTTCCTGAAGCCATTGCTGAGGAGACGTTAGAGAGATGGCAGGACTTTGAAAAGATTATGTGGGAAATACAGTCCTTTTATTGATTTCTATCACATACTGATAAATGGAAATGTGCCCATTGTTTGAGTTTTTCTTTCATTCTTAAAAAGAAACAATTTTAATACCTAAATATTTAATAACATTCAGTTTCCATACAATGAGGATACAAGCTAGAGGATTGTGCATTGTTGAGTGGGTGTGGAAATGAATCACCTATGTTTTCCAAGGTCATCTGTATCAGATTGGTTTTAAATCCATAATCATAAACATATACAATCTGTGTTCTGATTAAAACCTTATACCATAGGTTAGTTAGTTATAACACTGGATGCTGAATTGCTGTTGGTCCTATGTGAAACAGGCTCCTTCTACTCATTGCTAGAGATTAAATGACTGACAATGACACCTACTTAATTTAAATAGATCAAAGATAGGACCAATCTCTACAAGCAATTTTGCAAACTTTTTTGTTATTTAACAGATATAATAGGTTGCAAATTAGTCAAATGGGTCACCTGCAAATGCGCCTTGTCTGGTTTTGGCAACAAATCACAGCAGGCCTCATAGTATGAGGCAGTGACTGACAATGGCTGTGTCATTATGTAATAGCATAAGAAAGAGGATCAGCATGCCTTGAATACATTTATAAAGCTTAATAGCATTGCCATCCTTCCTCGGTGCTTTGCAAATAGCCAGCATCCTAATCACAGTCCTGATCTCTTATTCTGAGGAAGCTCTATCTAATTATTCCGTCTTCGTGTCTTTTAGCTCAGTCATGTAAATAAGCAGCTTCATTTGAACCGTATTTACATTTAAACTGCTAAAATTAGAATACTTTTTGGACATTTGACAAATTACATGATTAGATTCAAACTTAAACCTAGTGGCATAAAGAAGAGACAGCTGCTTCTTACCATTGTGCTGTTGTTTCATCCTGCCTTCCTTTTTTTTTTTATATTTGCGAACCTAAAGGTAAAAACCCATTACTTAACTTTCCGTTACACATTAGCAGGAAGAAATAGAGATACCCAGGAGATTAGTAGACACAATTCTTGATTCAAAAAGTCTTTAATGGAAGCCTGCATTTGCTGTTCTTGTAAGCACTTGCTTTTTGTGTAACATGATATTCCCAATGGATGCCAGAAACTAATTCTAGACTACCCACAATATTAGAAAGAAATAAAGCCTGAAGGAAGCTCATTTACATATGTTACTCCCATTGTCCCTGCACTGAGTGAAAATGGAGCCTGTACAATATATATATATTCATTGTCTACAGCTTCACTAGGGGTATGGATATACTCCCTTGCATCTTTGACATTTATTTAAATGACATTCCCTCTTTCAGTTGCATCAAACCTCCCAGGTTCATTATTTTCTGCTCTCACAAGTAAGACAAAGATAAGTTTCCATTAAAGACTGTAAAGACTCAATAATGATTCAATGCATAGAACATTCTGTAATTTACATAGTAGCTCTGTAGAAGTATATAGTTAATAAACTCTTAAGTATTATATTTGCCAAAATTACAGGAACAATTTGACATTTTTAGAAACACATGTTGTTTGTGACAGACTTGGTCCTGTAACTGAACACGCATAACCACATTATATTAATTGTAGGGCGTCACATGTAGTGTATCACATAAATACGTAGTTACTGTATTGCATAATTATTTAGAATTAATATTCAAAATGGATAGCGCAAAGATTTTCTGAGCTGCAGGTTAAGGGTTAAAGGGATAGTTGGAAAATGTATAAAGAAAAGCTCGGCTCTATCAAAAATTTTGAAATATGATTTCCAACATCTCTACGATCATTAAAAAAAGTTAAGAGTTAACTGCTATCACCATTTCTTGATAAACAAATACAGTTATTATGACACTAATCAAAAACTCTTTAAATTTGGAATAAGGTCTGGTCACCTTAATCCACAGAATTAAAAAACTAAATAAAAAGTTATGACGTATCCAAACTCAAAGAGCAGAAGTAAAAGAGTTCCCTCTCCAGAGAAAGTTTGAATTTTGAATCATTAGAACTTACTCTTCCTTTGGACTTCTGGGTATTAAAGCCGTAAATATTTAAACTGTTAACTCTTGCTTTCATTTGAGGCTGCCATCAAGGGAGAATTTTGCTATGCATGTTTAATTTATTATCATGACTGGTTATAGCCAGGCATGTTTTTGAATAGAATAAATTCTTGAAAAATTTCAAGTACGTTGAATCATTTTTTTCCTAGATGTCACTCTCTAATTGAAATACATAATGATAAGATAAAACGTCAGTCTCTCCCATGAGTGCACAAAAAAGGTTCTGATTTTAAGCTGACATGTAAAAATTAGTCTTTTAACTGACCAAAGCTCAGAAATGGGGAGGAAAAGGAGGCAGTGGGAAGAGTAATCTTTTGAGACGGGGTTTTAATTTTACTAAGTGAGTCATCAAAGATAGCCATTTAATCCCAGATCTGTCCCAGACAGGAACAGAGAACTCTTTTGATCAGAAAATGAGGCCAACACTGGGCCTCCAGAGAAATACCCAAATCCATTTTGGGGATTGAAGTCAAATCAGGGAATGAAAAGATCAGCACACTATTTGTCAAATCTAAATGGTTTTAGCCAATGCTTATCTAATTAAGTAAAATACAAACAAATTAGACTATTGGCATTGATATGAGTGAAATGATGTGCTTCAGTGTTGATATATTAGGATCTATGTCCTGTTAAATACAGACTGTTGAAGCAAATGGTTGTTTGTGTTGTTGTTAACATGTTTTATGCCACTTATACTTACGCAGCCATCACTGTCTCATACACAGAAATATCAGAATCTCAACGACTGTAGTCTATTATTGAATAGAAAGAGAGAAAAACTGCAGGTGGTTGGCGTTTAATATTTAAGAGGTTTCGCTGGATTCCAGCACCTGCCCTGCATACTGAAGAAAAAGGGAGGAATTCTCAGCTGACCTGGCCTGTAGACCCTGTGGCCTCCACACCACCATTCATTCCACAATCACCCTCCCACTCAGCGCATCTCTCAACCCGTCCACAAAACCTGGTGTGCACCCAAACACTTCGCCTTCGTACTTCATTCAATTTCCATAACATGAACAGTGCAAGCAAGTCTCTGCCTGTCAGCCACTCTTCAGATTCTGGGATTAATGTAAATCCAAACAAACTAAGAGGAATAAGCAGTGGATGATAATGGGTAGACGCTGTTTGCATTGTAATATGAATTCATTAAGTCTGTCTATATCCAAGAGACCGCTGCCTATTTCAGCAACGCTGTGACGTTTTGTTTCTATGGTAAACAATACTTCCTCCAGATGAGAGGTGAAGATAGAGCTGTCCTTGTTCATCTGGAGAAGTGCTTATCGTGATTCCTACGCACTTGTTTCTTTTTTGACAAATCTGCTGCAACACCTTTACACCAACATTTGGGGAAGATATGCTAGCACATTCCCTCAAGACTCCCAATTCTGACGCTTCTCATTTTTGTCCTCTCCACAGCTCTCAGCGGAGGGGGATGAAATGTTTTATGTTTAAAATGAAAAGAGGTGTCATGAGGCATCACTAAATGCACGGGGACTGTGTTTGATTGCTTTGCTCTGGCATAGGTCTAGGGGCTGTTCTCGTGACTGTTTGGTGCCTATCACTTGCTGCCGGTTTGCCTCATCATAAATAATGCAGTCTCCACCCTTCCCATTCAACAAACACCTAAATGAAGACAGCCTGCATTGCAGATTCACAGTGAGAAAGGTTATTTCAAGGAACACGGTGAAGCCAAATGAGAAAACAACAGGAAACGTTTTACGAGGATGCCTCCATTTGGGGGCGGTGTTTACAAATATGTGCATTTTTGTGTGTTTCTGTGTGTGTGTGTGTGTGTGTGTGTGTCTGTCAGCATGCTTGTGTGCACATGTATCTGCTTGTGTGGGTGGAATAAATAAAAGTACCATACGTATCAGGGGTAGTATAGAGAGAGAACAGAGAACTCAATACAAGCCTGTAAAATACAGTAGCTCTGTCTCCCAAAATATCATGTTTTTCGGGGAGATAAGATTGGCAGAAAAAAATATGTATGACAGTTATCTTCCACATAAAAGTCTGCTCAAGCAATGCTCCAAAAAACTTGTGGCTGAGACATTCCAACAAATGAAAATCTGCTTCCTCTCTACTTTTAATCATCCGAGTTTCTGATGAAATACCTCAGCTGGAAGCACATCAGTGACTGCTAATACTGTGAGTAAGGACAAACCACCTGTTCTGACTGCAGTATACCAATGAATGGCTGAATGAATGCGTAAACACATGTTATTATGAATGATACAAAGGAAGCACAATGACTGGTTGAATGGCGTGCAAATGGACAAAGCAAATGCTCGAGGAGAAAGACCTCCTCAGATTATTCGTAACTTAAATGTTGGTCTGATTAATGAGTAATTATTGATCTACAAAGGATTAAAGTCAATGCAACGTCTCATATAACTATAGATAAACAACTATAACTGTTGGTGTCTTCCTCTGAAGAAACTCAAGTAGACCTAGAGTAGATCCCAGCCTTTGTCTGTGGTCTCACCTCAGACTCAAATGGCCTAACAGTTAAGGTTGGTTGCCTGCACAACATCCCCGAGGCTACAGAAGCCACGCTGGATAATTTGTGACCATTACATAATATTTACTAGGTGATATTACTTTCAGATTTGTTTTAGAAATATTAACATCTCTCCTGTGTTTGGTGGCTAAAGGAAGGCAGCAGAGTAATATCCTGAAAAAGAACAGTCAAACAAAATTTTCTACTGTTCAAAATTCTAAGTTAATGACAGCAGTTTAGAGAAACAGGAGGCACAGGAGGTTTGCTATTCTTTGCTGCCTGGGGTTTCTAAAGATGTGATGTCTTTATTCCTGACACTACAGCAGCTTTAGCAACCGTGTTCAGTTTATGGCCAGCGTTTGTCTCTGTGGTTTTTCCCATGCCATGTAAACCTTAATGAAAAGTAGATTAGACGTGGGTGAGTGGATGCTTAGTGAAGCATTTGCACTCACAAATCAAGATAGTGCACTTTATTTTACTGTGTATGCTAACCTACCACATCAGTATTCTCTAACTGCACTTTAACAAGCAGTCGCCACATCAAAATATGTTACCCTCAATCAAATGTAGATTAGGCAGAGGTCAGTGACTACCTTGTCGGCTGCCAGTGGTCCATGTTGGAAATAATGAACCACTCAGAACATGACAGACACAAATAGTATGATATATGACAGTAATATGCTCAGCGCAGACTGAAGACTTAATTGATAGTCAGGTGATTAATTTGTCAGAACACAAGAAAACTCCAATCAATTAAGTGTTTCATGTCTGCAAATAGAAAATAAAATACACAAATAGAAAGGTGCATGTAGTGGTAGCAAAGGACAATAAATGGCTGCTTGGAATTTTAATTAATGACAGTGGCAGCGTTTGTCCGTCTGTGCTAAACCGTGTTAACATGCGCCCAGTGTTGGTTGGTTACACTCTGTTTACTGTCTCCTGAGTACCTCCACAAGATAGATTCAGTCTTCTCTGTAATACAATCCAATTTATAGATAATTGATTCTGGGACATACTCCAACTAAATCTGCCTTCTGGGAAGAAGGCTAGTGGTCATGCAACTACTTCAAAACATGAACATGAAGCCAAGAAACTGTATCTTGGCTTGATTCATTTTAATACTTTTTGTTTTGTTTTGCTTTAATAAACGTAACCATGCTCAGACAACTGACAGCACTGCTTCCCAGGAATAAGACTTTAAACCTCACCAAATGTCATCATGGCAAAGGTCATACCACAGAGCAATAGAGTTATAGTCAGCTAGTGCACATTAGTATAAACTAACCATACATCAACTGTGAACTAATTTTTTTGCATGTAATATACAAGACATCTCAGGTCTCCTCTACATCACATAAAAAGTCTAAACCTTGTCAAGACACAGCAAAAGGACCTCAGGGAATATGTGGACTTTTTGGCTTGCCGCACCTAATAAATGTCAGGAGGCTCACGTGGGTTTGTAAACACGTGAATCAGAACTTTTGAGTTATTGGAATCAGCACTAACATTGAAAAAATTGCAAAAGGAAGAATATGCAGTGGCTCCTCCTGTCTATTACCTAATGGAACAAAACATGTTTTGTTGTACCTTAAGCACTTTATCTCTATTGTTATGAATACAATTTTTATTCAAGGTCATCCTGTCATGAAAAATTAAATAAGCCTGTGGCAAGTATGAGCTATCAACACTACATGAAGCCACAATTAAACACTCAATAATGTAATTTCATCCGTCTATTGAAGTATGAGGGCAGGAAATAATCGGAATGTGTCAATTGGCAGATTGTTATAATCTACAGTCATCACCTCATTAGAGTTTAAAATTTAGCCTTGATTAGAACTGCTATCAGTTTGAAGTTTCTTTTTCTCCCCTCATGTTAAAGCGGGTTTGTAATAAATATGCCGCACATTATGCTTAATGTTACTGTATGCTAGCAGCCTTCACTTAAAGGCAATGTGATGGTTTACTTGCATTTCAGTAAATATAATTAATTGTAATTTTAGCATTATATAGGTTTGAAGTAGTGGATTATTCAGTCATATTTGTGTTGTGAATATTTATTTCACAGATTTTTTTTTATGACAATGCTTGTTTATGACGTGAGTATGTGTAATTTAATTTTGTTCTTTCAGCAAGTTCTCAGGGCATGTTGACATAGATGTGCTATAAATGTCTGTAAGCAGGAGAACACCACGTGGCTGTGATTTCAGCAAAGGGGAGTTACATTGATCCTAAAAGGACTATTTTATCTCCTCTCAAATATTAAGGAGGGCTGTTGATGAACTGATTTGTTGTTACGGTTAAAAATGACTCGTGCCATCCATCATGTTGTGAAATGTAGCACAGCTCCCAGAGAGGTTGGCATGTTGCCCACCATTCTCAAGGCAAGAGCTGCTGGTTTCCAGCTGCTTATATGCCCTGGTTTTGGTGCAGCTGAGGTGCACTCGCTTGCTCGCATACCTAGCAAAGAATGCAAGAGTGCCACCCACTCAGTAAGACTTTTGATTTCAGTACAAGGAGTGCAGAGAGTACAGCCGGGTATCTGTGTAAAAAAAAAATTTTTTTAAATCATCAAAACCTGATGTCAATGATGTAAATAATAACTTTCATCCTTATAAAAAACTTTCATCATATGTTGTATTAGTAGTTGTCATTAGTTCATTATGGAACAATTATCTATTAAAACATGAAACACAAATAGAAATAACAGTAACAGGAATCAGTAATGTGTTGCATTAGTAACAACACTGGTGATACTAATAACCAAATCAAAATGTTACTGGTCTTGATATGTTCAGCCTGACATTGTGTTCATGTCTCTGGGCTGGACTGGATTCTGAGACCTTATTTACCATGGAAAATATGACTGTACTCTTCCAGGAACTGCAGGCACTACCCAGAACTATCAGAGGTTTTGCTGATGAAAACTATTAAACCCTTAATTGAACTGATTGCCACATTTGTATTGATTAATGTGAGCTAGCTATGTTGGACGTTTGTACAAAAGCTTCGACTGGTAATTTGTTTCTAGAAGTTGACATGAATGAGCGCTAAACCAGATAAGCTAAAATCATTGAACATATCAGAGATGTAGACAGTTGAGAGAGTGCTAAAGAAGACTAATCAAAATAATTTGATTAGGATAATTACAGTATATCATACAGTATCATACTAATTCACAGTATTGATAACTACATAGATGAGTCTTTTTAAGACTGAGAAGTCATTTCAGTAAGTTTTATCTGTTCAGTTTTCTATAGAAGTAAATAAGGATGTTTACAAATTTAAGTGTCTCAAATGAGCTTTACTTTCCCGAACACACACACACACACACACACACACACACACACACACACACACACACAGCAGTGTTTGAACTAATTCCAGTGTGTTTCCTGACTCTCCCATCTCCTTCCTTACCCTGATCACTTCCTCTTCTAAGCTGCACTGCGGTGGCTTTGGCATACTCTCCAGAAAAGTGTCACATATTCCTTGTATACAGAAACTTTTATGTGTGGTAACAACCCACTCAAACTCACAGCTATATCTCACTTGGTGAAAAAGCTGAACTGTCACATGCCACCACACACACAGCTGCTCATCTTGTCACCTTAAAGGTGAAGTTTCACTTCAGTTATCAATAGGCCTTTAGTGATGCAATCAGCAAAGTAAACAGTTATAACAACGCTTTCACCCAAACTTTACAACAGATGAGTGATGTTTGTCAGTGGTATGTGCATTTTACTTTAATTATAGCCTGAGGCACTCTCTGAGATCTTTATGTAAATCACCAATACCTGAAAAAACAACGTTTGGGTTAACTTTCACAGGGAATTGGGAAGTTATCTAATATTTATATCCCCTCTAATTGCATGGCATAATTACAACCTTGGCCTTAAGAAAGGCTTTGGAATAAATTGAATTAATTTGGCAGGCAAAAGTTGTGCCTGCATGCTGATTCTCTGTGCTGCACCTCTGGAGAAAAATCTGATTAAATACACTAATAATACATTTAAACCAGATAGAAATGCTTCTTGTGAAAAAGAAGCCTGAAGCTGAATGGAATCAAAACAGTGTTATTCCAAATCTCAATACATGTGTGAGGAAAATCTCAACCCACACGAGGTTTAATGACAACGGGCTTGAGTGCTTGAAAAGTGCTTACTAAACTCAAAAAGGTATTTGCCCCCTTCCTGATATTTTTTTCATATTCAGTAGTTGAATTGAATATACAAAAAAAAAACAGTAAATACAAAATACAGTTTAAAGAGCTGTTTAAACAATTATTAAAGGAAAATAGTTGTCCAAACCTGCCTGGCTCTATGTGAAAAAGTAATTGCCCCCTAAACCTAATAACTGGCTGTGCTACCCTTGGTGGCAACAAGTGCTAAGAAGCATCTGTAATAATTGGCAATGAGTCTTTCACATCGCTGTGGAGGAATTTTGGTCCACGTTTCTTTTGCAGAATTGTTTTAATTCGGCCACACTGGAGGGTTTTCAAGCATGCACAGCCTGTTTAAGATCAGGCCACAGCATCTCAGTTAGATTCAAGTCCAGTCTTTGTCTAGGACACTCCAAAACATTCATTTTCTTTTGGACTTGCTGGTGTGTTTGGGTCATTGTCCTGCTGTATAACCCATGTGCGCTTGAGGTCACTAACTGATGGCCAGATATTCTCCTTCAGGAATTTCTGGTAGGGCTGAGAATTTTTGGTTCCATCAATCACAGCACGGCATCCAGGTCCTGAAGCTGCAAACCAGCCTCAGACCATCACACTACCACAAGCATTTTTGACTTTGGCCAGCAGTTCTTTTGATGTTGTTCTGGGTTCTTTTATAACCTCCCGGATTACTCGTTGTTGTGCTCTTGGAGTCATTTTTGTAGGCCAGCCGCTCCTGGGAAGGCTCACCACTAGTAGGTTCCAAGTTTTCTCCATTTGTGGATAATGGCTCTCATCATGCTTCACTGGAGTCCCAAAGCTTTAGAAATGGAATGGAAACCCTTTCCAGACTGATACATGACAATTACTTTGATTCTCATCTTTTCTTAAATATCTCTGTCATTCATAGCATGACATATTGCTTTTCTGAGATCTTTTACAGTGTTTCATCATTTCTCACTTCTATTTAAGTAATTTCTTGATTCAACAGGTCTGGTAGTAATGAGGCCTTGATGTGAAATAAAAAATAAAATAAATAACATTTGTTTGATGATCTGAATCATTTAAGTGTGACACATTTTTAATTCAAAATTAGGAAGCACTGTATCTCCCCGTCTTATTTCTGCAAGTCTGAATGTTTCTTTATTCTCTTTATATATGTCTCTTTATATATTTTTTTCCTTTCCTTTCTTTTGACTGCTCCCACACAAACAGACAGCACATATGGGGCTGCTGATCCTGTCCCCCTCTGCGTTCTTCCAACATGCAGGCGGGGTCACAGATGATTAAAGCAGTGGCAGGTGGACTCCACTTTGAAACTATCAATAGACCCCAGAGAGCCAAATCAAACAGCAAACCCTCCATCTTTGTCAGCCCGGGCTCTTGGTGGCACCAGGGAAAAGGACATGCAGAGGGTGAGAGGGCAGACTCCTCTTCGGTATTCTCATTGTATAACATAGAAAAACCGTGAAACAGCTATGGACATATTCCTGCTCTGATGCGATTTCAAGCAGACTTTGTGGCTTAATCGAGCTGACCCTGCAGCGTTTGACCAGAGGAGGACATGGGGATTGGGGCGTATACTGCAGTATCTTTTTTCCCACCTGAACAATATATTGTTTGCAAACTGAAATTTGCATTTCACTGAAATTCAGTGAAATTTAGCCTAATTGCTGTAGTACTGTTCATACAACAGTCTGCAAGTAAAAACAGAACTTCACAGGATCAGTTTTCACAGACAACTTAGGGAAATGCGACTTTCTGATTATTGAAATGTCTTGGTAGGATTGCATGACGCTACAATACGCAACTTCTGGCACTCATGCTCACTCAAAAACCTTTATAAGGGAATATCACTGCACTACAGTCAGTGCTGTTCTGTGAGACTGTGTTGCCACATTAAGAAAAGTCACGGAGCATATCTCTCATGTAAAAGTTTCACATACTTCTACTTTTAGCCATGTTATCGCATTGCTCTAGGAATATGTGAGATGTTTCTGTGAGTCCACTACACTGAACGACATTATTAAAGTAACTCATTAACCAAAAAACTGATTACATTTTGGAAAGATCTCTAAAGTCTCCAGAAGAAGAATCCTGACTTTGGTGATCCTTTTTTCTGTGGCATTCCCTTGAGTTTGAATCAAAATGCAACCACAATATTTGAACAACAGTATTTTGGTAGACATTCATTGGCCATTCATTTAGACTTAACTGTATTTTGTGTTTTGTGCTTATTAGTAAAACGTGCTTAACTAAGACGGTGACCATGCAAGCACTGTATCTGTCTGTCTTTCTGTCTATATATCTGTCTCTCTATCTACTTAGAATTAAAATGAGCAAGCACAGTAATGTGTATGTGACTGTCAGGGCGGTATGGTAGTATTTCCAGGAGGAATGACTTAATGGAAATGTCAAGAGCAGCAGTCGCTCCAAGCAAAGGCTGAACCCTCTGATACAATGTGAGCCACTTACCTCAGTGGGGATGAGAGACTTGTTGTCATTCAGCTCTGGTCCTGACCAAAATCTGCCTTTATCAGAACAGAAATGGCATTGTCACTTTTTAATGGGATTACAGGTCTTTCATTGCATATTAATTTGCTAGAAATCAATACGGGCCCTGGTGTTTTTTGGGGTCATTTTAAACAAATAGCTGCTTAGCTTACATTCTGCAAAAAGAGTGATGAAGAGCAGCGGAAGAAAGAATGGAAATTAGACTATTATGCATTGATGTGAGATTTCTAAAAGAAAAGGAATGGAAAGAAGTAGCAGGCAGGAAGGAAGGTCAAATGGACCCTTAGGGGAAAAAAAGTTGGTTTATTCCAGTGGGTTTAAATGTAAGGATCCTTCCTTACATGCAGTTCAAGAAAAGGACAATTGATTAATTAGGGAATGAGGTGGGATTGGGAAAGAAAGAAACCCACTGGAAGCCCCAAATTAGCTTTACTAAACTATATTCATTAAAACTATTACAAAGTACTTTAAAGCTACATTATATGAGTAGCACTGCTATTTATTCACTGACAGTCATTCTGACCAAGTGGTAAAGTTCCCTTCAGGGTGATCTGTCCATGGTGCTGAAAACGCATGCTCACAAGGCAGTAAAAGCAGTTAAATGTGAGAAAAGTGAACATCTATCTAGAGCACTTTGTCTCTCTTTGCTTTTCTTATAAACCAATTTACAAATGGCAGAAACGGTGCACTCTTTGAAAGAACGCAGTCCTTTTGCATGCCAATGGAAACGCGAATAAAAAATAAAAAGAAGAACAAAGCTCTAGAGTTACTGATTGGACAAGTCAGTAGTTCTGAACCTTTATTGCACGGACATGGGATACGGTCGACTCAATTACTGTGGTGACCTTCAGCTCGGCGCGGTTGTTCTTATCGTGCTATCTCCAGCAGTTGGCATTACACCACAATTAAAATGCGTGTTCAAAGCGACCTGTCACGGCGGTTGTTTGCCGTGCTGCTTGGCACCCTGTAGTGAAGAGGGTGACATCTATGACTCCTCGCCAAGGGAGCCCGGGAGACGCACCTAACTGTAGTTATTCTTCTGGCTCTGCCTTCAAAATCCACCGAATAATTACATCAACAACTCCGACCAGGGGATTTTTTTTTTTGTCTCTTTCTTTTTCTTTTTTGCAAGAACAGTTTCAATCCTCCACATACTTAAATTCAAAGGTAAGATCTATTTAGGTGTTTTTCGAAAGCATCGACTCCTGAAGCGGTGTTGTAGTGGTGATAATCTGTGTTAAGACCTCCAGGCGGTTATCGACAAACAACCTCATTACATAATATTTGATAAAACACCTTATTATTCTTGTGATTCATCTGGATTCTTACTGTGTTGTACTGTAGGTTTCTGCTCCGATTATTCGCCTCTGTTAAGTTTCGGTGGGTTTACTCTGTGCGTGCATCTCTGCCCCTTTTTCGCTCCTGGATGTGATAATAAAACTAGTTTACTTATAGTTTAGCTTTAGTCGACACGTAATGCATCTGATTTGCCTTATTACGTGATTAGTGAACATTATTATTGCAGTTTGACCGCTGGGTTTCCATATGAATTCAGTGCCTTTAGGCTTGCAGCTGTTTGGGCTGAGAAATGTGGACGTTGCTGTGAAAAGTGATGCAGCCCATTGCTGAGTAATTACCCTGCTCTTTAAACAGAGTGTACAACTTTCCTGCTGCTGAAAACGTGTCTCGTCTTCAGAACGAATCATGATAAGACTTACGAAATAATAAGAATGAGAAAATGCTTTTACGCTCGTTTTTTTTAAAGCAATGCTGAAATAAACACGTTATTTGAATTTGAAAAACATTTTAGGTTCAGTATCATATTGAGAAAAATTACTCCAGGAAACGTAATACTTTTAAACAGCCGCGTAAAAACAAGGGACGAAGTAAAGATTTACCAGCCAGTCAGTATTATCTTTAGGACCCGGCGGAGCACTCATATGTAACTAGACATAGTGGCTCCATTTGAGGAAGATTGGTTATCTCTCTGCTCCTTTCCCGTCCGCAACTCGGCTGAGCTGAGAAATCTGTGTAACCTACTCAAAGGACTCCAAGAGTTGCTCTTCTTTGGGACGTGTTTTAATACGCGTAAAGGGACTTTGGAGAATTTGTAAACACTGTGAATCCGATTAACGCTCACTTGTATTTAGTATTTAGTCGTGCGCCGTTCTAATGAATCCTGCGCCAAGAGCAGCGCTGCGTAAAATCAAACAGCTTGTGTGGACACCAGTCGATACTCGGCGTTATTTGTAAGAGGGATGTGAATGTGGAGGAGTCCCGGAGTGTCATTTGGAAGAAAAGGCTGCTTTAGGGAACGCACAACTTAAGAAAAAAGTTGCTACAGCGTTGTTTTCTCCCACGTGAACGCACGCTTTCTGTGCAACATCGCGTTGGTCGGTCCATCTGGTGTGGAATTAAAATAAATTATAAAGAGAAGAATCAGTCATAGAGGTAGCAGAAATTTCTCTGCTACTACAGTTGGCTGTAAATAACTTGTTGAATGAGCTGCTCGTCCCAGGAGCGCATAAATGTGAGTATTGTTGTGGTATCACTATTGTGCATTTTCCTTTTTGTATATCGTCACTTCTATGATGATGGCATTTGTGACTAAATGGGCAATAATAGGGAAATTACAGTGGGCAGTTTCATGGGCGGATCGCTCACAGTAATCAGGTCTGAAGATTCGTTAAATGAATACACGGCTGCTATCAGAACGAATTTTTAAAAATTGAGTTTATACGTTTTGCCATTTTCGCGCGTTAATATGTAGCAGATACTCTTCTATGTTTTGCATATACAGGCGGTTATACGTCTGAATTTGCACCGTAAAGCCTTTAAAGGCTGCTGTAATTTTAAATATGCCACATTTAGAGTTAGTTGTATAATAAACGGAATAATGTCACTTTAACCTGTTGCGCAGCAGGTCAGTAAAGTCAGATCTAGGTGTGCCTCGCCTCTGCGCAAAATGTGACCCAGAACATAACGGCCTCTTAATTAGCTAGATTCCACGAACTGGGTGTTTAACCCTATCTTAATTAAAACTCGATATATGACCAGACAAAACAGAAAATTGTTGGACTTGTGCTTTGGTGTCTGTCTCGGTATTCTGATTGCAATAATGTTACATGTCCTGGATTTTTATTGTTTGCAACATACTCTGCGTTTTTGCATGTTAGTCGTTAAGCAGGAGAACTTTGAATAATGCATGGCAGCACATTTATGTGGCAGTGGTGTTGGCTCGCTGGCTCCTTGGCTGGCTGGGCTCTACACTGAGGGACCCTCACACTGTCACCACATCAACCACATCCTCTCAAGGAAAAGGCTCTTTGCAGGAAAACACAGCCTGCCTTTGTTGTAAGTGACTTTAGAGCAAAAGTGACTTTAGTTGCACGGCCGAGGTTAGTGGTGCAGCCCTGACATTTTAATTGTATGTTTTGTGTGCTTACAGATCTAGTCCAGCAAGGTTTCTATAGAGAGACAGAGGGAGTCAAAGAAATGAAGGAGCCTTATAAAGAAAGAGGGCAGGACTGTGAGATTGAATAAGGGACCCGGAAAGATAGAATGAAGGTGGGAAAGACAATCAGAAGACAAATGTGTGCCAGTACAGACATGCTTCTGCTTGCCAGTGAATTCCCACTGTGACTCATATGGAAGGGTTGGTTCTTGGCTCCTCGAACATTGGAAGCATTAACCCATTTATTGTTGCACTCATCAGTCAGCCACAGAGCATCAGCCTGCTCAAACTGGCTATGGATCAGAAGTTATTGGTTGGAAGTCAGCAAAATCAATAAACACAATGAGGCAGTATTGTATGTGTGTGCACATCCAAAATCCTGACCAGGTGTTCGATACAGAAAGGCAAGAAACCAAAATACTGTGCTAATTGTTGCAAGATAACCACAGAGGGAGCACCTGTCAGCCCTGTCAGGGTCCTTTTTATTTTAGAATAAATAAAACAGTAATTTTGCAATCAGCCAGTGTGAAGATTACTGCAGGAGCAGAGCTGATAGGCCGTTATTTTGTACCGTGGATAGATCCCCCAACACATCTGCCCTGTATGGACACCAATAGGTGATGAGAGGCCACACTCAAAGTCAGAAAACAATGCGACACTTTAGTGGAATTACTATAAAATGAATGGAATTCAGCCGCCGTGGTTTTTAAGAGTCCAGCTGGGAGTTTGTAACCAGTATAAGCCACGGAGCACGGCTGCCTGCTGACTTTTAAAACACTCTGCCATGCTTGAGCTGCCCAGGGGATGGAATGCAAACGGACACAAGGGGGTGTTTCAGAGGCTTCAAAAACAAGTGAGGGAACAGAGACAGAGAAAGAGGAAGCGAGGGAGAGATGGGAGGTGAGGTGAGGTGGTCACCCTAGCTCTCTCTCCCTCTCTCTCTCTCCTTGCATATGGAGTGCTGCTAAAATATTGATGATTGTTAATATAGAATCTGACCTCATATTTTTCTCTGTGAAATTATGACATTCATGAGTTTTTATGAGAGGTAGCGATCCAGGGGCAGGGAAAACAAGGTTATAGTTTTGTTGTAGTATTGCATTTTTACAATTACGTAAAGAATTGAGGATATGAGCTCTGTAAATTCACCATATGTTAGTAACCAGGGCAGCACAATGAGAGGTTATGGTTACTTATTGTCATACAGTCATAGACTAGATTCATATTTCAGTGATATTTAAAAATAAAAGGTGAATTGGTTTCTAGATGGCGTCGTAGTACTTATTGTAGGCAGAAATAATCACTTCAGCATGACGGAAATTCGAAACATCTATTTTAATTTTAATTCTGTCACCTTAGTAGTGCTTTTAATGATGTTGAATGATATCTGTCCTCGGAGGCTCACTGAGAATCCTGACGACTTCATCTGTGTAGATTTCATTACTCCAGGTCTCTATGAATTAAATCCAATATTCCAGTGGTTAGCTCCATTAGCTGTCACTTATTAGCTTTGAATGTTCCCTATTAAATAAAAATTTGATAAGCGACCACCACGGCCTCGCTACTTGTACCTAATTTGACTGTCTTTATAATGAAAGTCAACCTCTGTATTATGAAATTGTGTTTTATCTTGGTTTGCGTGTATGTGTGAGCATGTAAGATGAGTGTGGGCCGTCTCTGATAAAGGGACTGACATTTAAATTTATGAAATTTGATACACGCATCAGCATGAAAGAAATGGCTTATTCATCACTCAGAACTCCAGCCGTGATCTCAAATTTGTAATTGGTCTCTTCCTAGGGGTGTTGTTGATTGACATGAGCGCATTTAAAAAGCCAAACTTCTTCCGTCTTATATTTTATTCCCACTAGCTTCTTCCTTTCTCCTTAGGGTCTGTCAAATGAAACCTGCCATCCATGCCTCCTGACATGGCTCACACGGTCAGTTGAGACTGAATAGCAGCATCGATAAATTCTCTGGCTCAGATGAACATCTTTCATTACAGTTCAAATGTATTCAAGCCCGTAGTCATGTTGTCAACGGGGCATTAAAGTGCAAGAAGGAAAGCAGTAATTGCTTTAGATGTGGTCAAAACTCATTCTAACTAGCACAATTTTCAGTTCATGACAAGTTAAAATACTGAATTTTAAAGCATCCATATGTCAGCAGGGAGGACAGAAACCTGCCAGCATGTGTGCACACACAAGAGCACACAGCAACTCATTAAGAGGAGTTTCTCACTTCTAAATTTAATCAGATTATTTATACATTCATATAAAAAATATTTTTTATTGTAACCACCTTATTGACTAATTTGAATTTTGAGGTAAACTCTGTAATATTTTGACACAAATCCAAAAGTATCTCTCTCCTCTGAACTTAAAAGACTCTCCGCATGATTCGAACCCACTGTTACCTTAAAAATTTTATTTCAGCAGTGACTGTCGGCCACTGGGGGGTGGCGGTAGCCTGAAGGGTATAGAATAAAGCTGCTGACCATAAAGTTACTGCTTCAGCTGCATGTATCAGCTGGGAGAATCTGGGCAGGGAAATTGAATGAGTAACGCTTTTTCCTCAACAAGTACTGCTGAGATGCCCTTGAGCGAGGCATTTGACCTCCAGCTGCTTGAGTAGATTCTATGTGACCGTGACGGTTGGACCAGGCATTTTGGATCAGCATTAGAATAAATATGATTTGACACTGTGAACTTGTTAGGGGCTTTTAAAATAGGATAACTGCTTTTTTGAACAGCAAATTCTGACAACACAGACGGCTTTTCACTAAGGCTAAACCTCCAGCCATCTGAGAACAGTGACAGTCAACAGTTACTTAACTCCCATTTACAGTGTTGTTACTCTGTTGAAGGCAGCTGTATATAGCTGCTCCATTTTATTTTCCCTACTACCCCACACTCTTTTACCTAAGACATTGAGATCGCATGGGTCTCCACTGACTGCTGCCAGGCACCATTACCTGACAAGTTAGGCCATCTGACTGATGACTTGTGATAGCACTGAGAAACCGACAATCCCTTAAATAGACAATTTCTGTCTCTCAATTTTACTTTAATATACCCCAAATGCCTCTGAAGACATTGGGACAATCGCAACTCCACATTCAGCTATGAAGGAGCAAGAGTCGGAAAAAGCAATAACTTAAATGCAGTGATTTGACACATGGAAATAAGCCTTTTTGTATGAAAATCAAATGGAGATTAGACTTTGCAGAACAGGCTTGATTTGAATAGTATACAGTGTTTTTGGCAAGGTTATTACTGAGGGGTACATATAAACACTGGAACCTTGCAAAGTGTTAGTGTGTATATTATGCATGTGTGTGCGGTAGTAGGTAGTGAGACTCACTACTTATCTGCTTCAGTGCCCTTAAACCACGTTGAGCCTCTGTTAATATTTTAATACAGTGTTTCAAATGTTTTTGTCTGTTTATGTGATTAGTTTTATTCACAAAATATTTTTTCCCCCTCTGTCCTTCAGGATGCGGCCTGTGGCATAAATCACAATTGACAAGAGCTCAAGCCAGGACATCTAACGGCCACCGATTTCTGAGGAGTGTCACATGTTTCTGCACATCTCATCTGACCGTTAGTTGACCCTATCATCAACGCACAACACTTCTGAAGACGCTCACTTGTTGACACACCTCATCAGCGAAGCAGAAGTGGCAGTGATCGAAGACAAAATAACTGAAGGAGGGCTCAGCGTTGCCTGAAGCTGCTCACACAAAAGTAGCAACATGCTGCCACAGTTCCCAAATGCTCCACTGCGCTGTTCAAAGTCGCAGTTTATTTAAAAAATTCTCAGTGATATTGTAATTTTATAGCAGCAGCTGTAAAGACAAAAAAAAAAGAATTCCGCATAAATCCCACTGAACAATATTAGCAATGCTTTGGCCTGTATTTTTCACTCTGCAAGCTGTATGCTCCAGTGTGGCACATGCCATGCAACATTACCCAGCAGCCTGGGGACACTATGACGTGTGCAAGTCCCAGATCTATACAGAAGAGGGCCTGGCATGGGACTACATGGCCTGTCAGCCGGAAGCCACTGACATGACAAAGTACCTGCGAGTGGCCCTCGACCCCCCAAATATCACGTGTGGAGATCCACCAGAAACATACTGTGCTTTGGTGAGTCGTAACCTCGCCTGTCCCCTGATGGAGACAAATGAGGCTGTAGGCAGGATCTCACCGCATACTGGGTCAGGGATAGAGAGCAGTGCATAAAAGGCAGTGTGCAGTCACTGCAGCAGAGATTAATGTACATACACAGGCACAGTGTGCATTAGGATACAAGTGCTAACATGAAGCAGCAAAGCTACACACAGAAACGGACGCCATGATTATCAAACCAAGGAGATTGATTCAGACAACCATCCACCAACAGGTGTAAAGACAGATCAAAGCATATATGTGTAAATTTACACAAACATACAAGCATGCAAGTATAGTATATACACAGTACAGACTACAGGTCACAGAGGCTGAATTACAGTGAACAAACACACATTTCTAACCATATCTAACTGGTCTGGCTGTGTAAATTATACCATTTTCTACACAGTACTGATATTTTCTTGTCAAATATTTCTTCTGTGTAAATGTCCTGTAAATGCTGTGGAGTCGCACAAGATGCAATATTTTAAATACAAGGGAAAGAGCACCTACTTTTTTTGCATTCTGTTACTTCTGTTTCATGCATACATTTGCAGAAATGTAACATTTTACTTTCTGTCTAAACTATTTTCACACTTGTTTCTTCCAGGGCTTAGTTGGACAAAAGTATTATGATACTGGATTTTGTCACCAAACCCAAACACATATTTTCAAAGGCACACACAGACACATAAAGTGCAGTTGTAGAGATGACTGGAGACACACACTTAAAACCTACAAATAATTGCAGACATACAAAGAGGAAAGATCAGCATTAACAATGACAAGCAATTGTACCAGCTCAGTTATTATGCACTGCATGCTCACCGCTGTGTTTAGCATTGTATTTCACTGGCCCTTATCAACCATTATCAACAGTTCAGCCCCAGGTTGCATTTGTTTAAAATCATGCTCAAAGTGAGCAGCAAGAGCCCATCGGCTTTAAAGTGCTTCATTAGAAGTCGTGTGCATGCCCGCTGAGAGCTCCTGCAAGTAAATATTTACTAATTAAAATGGGCATCTTTAAAAGGAGAGTTTTTACTCTTGCAGCTCCAGATGGCATTGAGACATTTAATGCCACTGTAGGATGAAGAAAGAGCCGTTGTTAACTCTCTAGTCGTGTGTGACGTTCTGCGAAGCTTCATATCAAAACACTCTGTGAAACCTTTATCAGCCCAGTAGATCATTCTGAATACGCAACATTCACATAACACGGGGAGCATAAATGGCCAAATGAGTGGAAGGACTGATACCTCATCTCACAACGATAATTGTTGGTAGTTAAAGATGATTTGTCACTATCTTGTCCCCCGTTTTCCTGTTTTGGTATCATTTCATATACAGCATACTTCATAAATACTGCCATAATTATTTTCATAATTCATCATATATTTTATACTGACACATACTTTACACTTTATACTTGTTACAGTAGTATATTTCTAGTTTAGGGTTTTAACATTCGCTGGCCACTCCTTAGTGAATAATGCTCGTTTAGTTAGTGCTTGTGTTACTCTGTAATTGTAACTGGACTGCACATAGGCTAGTTACAATTAGAAATGATTGTTTGTATTTGACTTTGGTCAACTTCGATTTGACAACGCTGACATTAAAAAAGAATATTTGTTAATATTGATAGGGAACACTACCAGAAGTGTATGTGTTGTTCTTGTCATTAATGGACGATGAGGTTACCCTTATTATTTCTAGCACTAAAATAGCAAGATATCCTCACTAGAAGCAAAAGATAAAATCACTTGCTTGCACTTGAATACATAACTAGCTAGGTGCCATGGGACTGAGTTTTCTAAACAGGTGTTTGTCTACATCTTAATAAGGAGGACAAATTTTTTGTTGTTTTGTTTTTCCATCTTTGACATTTGTGACTTTAATGATTGCTTAGTACAGTTGCGTGCATATTTAAGTCAACATTTAAAATTTTTAAACTGGTTAATGATCAAAACCCTTCTACACTAATGACTCTAATGGTTTTTACCAACCTCAGCTGTACTTGAATGCTAATTAGCAAATGCTAGCATGTTGACATGCTAAAATAAAATGGTGATTATGCTAAACATTACCAGATAACTATCGTGAGCATGTTAGGATTTCTCTCACTAAATTCAGCCTTAAAGAATATTTAACGTTGCTGTATTTACAAATTAAACTTTATACAGTAACATTTTCAGCGGGTTGGCCTGACCTGACCTGCCGTACTTGTTAAAGATTTTCTAAATAGTAAAATGCTACCAAAATTACTTAAATGAACAATGTGTACCTCAGACACTGGCATGTTCCCTACAAAGTAAGTTTAAGTCTAAAAGAATACCAACATGCCGTCACAGGATATAATTGATCTCTTTAATTTTAGTAGAAAGCAGGATTTACAATCCCCATGCCTCCAAACATGCATACGCTAAAGATGTACCTTGACTTTTTAAATGGCCCTACATCTGACTGTTCGGTTGTCTATCACCTATGACATAAATCTGAGGTCATCATTTTCTGGATGATTAAGAACACGGCCTCCTCCTGCACTTGCTTAAACGTCTGTTGTGTGTTTGATCTGTTTATATTCTCCGTTGGCACACAGGCAGACTGACACCAGTGACCTTATTCACCCGTGCTTCTTGAGAGTTTGTAGATGAGAGGAGCATGCAGATGAGCTCTTTTAGGCAATCACTGCCAGCAGTTGTGAGCCTGGTCTAATCAGTTTCCCCAGGAGATGGCCAAAGAATCCTGGATGACTTGTCTCTCCCTACTTTCCCTCTGCCTTGTGCTTATGATTCTCATTTCTGTCGCTCAAGGATGTTTTTTTGTCCAAACTAAGCTTTGCCAAAAATAGTTATGACGGAATCAGTACTCATGAAAGAGACATGAATCATTCAAGAGCGGATATTTTCAACTTAAGGTTTGTGGTTGTGTTGGATGAAATGACAAAGATGCCCTTTTGGTTTTGGTTCAGGACTGTGTTCTCTTGAATGCTTAGGACAAGTGACAGAGTCGAGGATAAACAGTGTCCAGGACAGGTGTTCTGCATCAGGGAGTTAGCCCTCTTTTTATTTTTAGCTGCAGACCTTCAGGGGTTCTTCAAAATGTGTTGGTATTAAGGCTGTTCTCCTGTGATGCACTGTGGCACCACCGCTCACGATCATTCAATACTGGTTTAGGTCTTTTTTTATATGATGTGCTGTATGCAAGTTAAAATAGGTTTCATTGCAAATGATTACACAACTGAAATGCATGCACTATAATATAAGAAGGAAACCACAAGGTTGGATTAATTGATACATTTTTTTCTTGTTATTATTTGTATAAAATCCCTCTGTCATGCTTCTTGTTGTAATTAATGGAAGAAAGACATTTCAGCATTATTACAAATTATCCAATTAGAACCATTTGAATAGTCCTAGGCGAGACAATTATTACACTAGCGCACCACATGGGCTCTAATGAACAAAAGCTGTTAATGCAGAAGAACGCATGCTGAAAGACATCTGCATGTAAAAGCTCATAATCATTTTTGATATGCTTAACAGACACAAGACTGTTTTTAATTACAACACTTCTCTCACTCTCTTAAGTCCAAATCTGGCTGGCTTTATTTTGTCGGATTTAATGCCAATTCACGAAAGTGGCAGACCATTACATTGACTTCACTGAGAGAGTAGGTTTAATTTAACATGCAGTTCAGAGCTAAACCACCTCATTTGTAGATGCAGAGTAATGGGCATGGAGATGTTTATTTCACAAAATATATTTCACAAAACCATTTGGCACATGGCTGCAAAAGCATCTTCAGAATCCTAATATGGTGGGTAAATAACTTCTGTTTTGTTTAATAGACCACCCTGTAAAGCGTATGTAACTGACTCCCGTGGCAGAACGATAGTTGTAATCGTGCCCTACTGATAAGAGAACTTTCCAGCCAGTGGTGTGGTGGTTTGAAATGTGGCTGAGAAAAGGTGGGAGGAAAAAGCTGAGAGACACATTGTCTATAGTACACAGTACAGTACAGTATCCTCTTTAATTTTGCGTAATAAAAATCATTTGATCGTAGCAGGCAAATATGACCTCAGTGTATTTTTTTCCCTCTGTGCCATTAGTTATTTAACCAAAACAAAGTCAAAAAGAAAAAAAAAAAAACACTTGTTTACTAAGTGCCCCCTTAATGCTTCTACTTAAGAGGATAAGTTGCAGTCAGGTGCTCGTGATTAGATGATGATCAGCATGTGTGCAGATCCTCTATAAAAGCAGAAGTTTTGCTGGTCTGGAGCATTCAGGTGTTCAACCATGAACTTTCCTGTATACCAGAGTATCCTAAGGTCAAATGTCAGGCCACAATCTGTGTGATGGCCAAAGCTTGAATCAAACCACGTCATACAACAGCACCATGATCTTAACCACACCATTAAATCTACATCAGAATGGCTGAAAACTAGAAGAATCAAGGTTATCAACTGGCCTAGTCAAAGTCCAGACCTCAGCCAAATTAAAGTGCAGTGGTGGGACCTTAAGAGAGCTGTGCATAAGAGAATGCCCAAAATCCTAAATGAACTGAAGCAATGTTGAAAAGATGAATGGGCCAAATTCCCTCCACAATGATGTGAGAGAAAGTCATGCAGGCAACAATTACTTCGAGTTATTGCTGCTGAACGTCAATCTACAAGCTTTTGAATCATGGGGGGTTCTTAAATCTTAGTTCTTTTCTTTTTGGCTTCATATTTGTTATGGAATAATGGCCTGATGAAAAAAAAAATTATGTTCTTGTTCATCTAAGGTTTTAATTCCTTCATACCAAGACCCACTAGAATCAGATGATTATGTGTTTACACAAAAAGCACAGAATTCAAAAGGGGGGCCCTATCTTTGGAACATATCTGCTGTAATGTAGACTGTATAGCTCTTGATTTAAATGAATGAATGTGAACTTCGAGTCAGGTGTTATCAGCCCACATGCTCCACAGTATTTGCTGCCATACTGAGTCATCCACATCACATTGGCAACATTTGTGAGACCGATTTAGTAATGGCGTTTATTCTAACTACTCTGGGTCTAACTGGGTAGATTCTTGTAATTCCTCTGAACTTTACTCAGTTCTCTCAGAATGGATGAAAGGAGTTGTGGCTGCCAGTGCACCACACAGCCCCCTTGGAGGCTTAGGGACGAAAGACGAGACGAGAGCTCCCACTAAGCTGCTTGGAAACTGCTACGTTATTGCCAGTCAGTGCAGCAGACTTATCTTTGCTGGCAATGACGGGAGTTATTGTGAACTTTCAATCTGTGTCTTCCATGCCCACAAGAACTGATGTAATAGACTTTAGGAATTGGAAATAGAGACTAGATTAAGGAAAGTAACCTTTGCTCTATAGGCTGTGAAGCCATGAACAGAAATAGTGAGTCACCACAAGGCCCCTTAGTGCCTCAACTTTATCTCTGACAAGATATGTTTATATTTTACTGACTTTTGCCAGGTACCTTTGGGAGGTATTTTGTTTATTGGCAAGATTTCTCTCCAGTCCCAGAATGTTTACGTCAAGTTAACCAGAGACAGGAGTTTGACTGCTGAAAGTTGTGGTTAAAGTTTAAAGTGACAAACTTGTAAAAGTGTGTGAAATGGCTGTTTCAGCAAGTGAAAAACATTATACAATCAGCTGTAGCATTAACAGCACCTGGTGGTTGCATAGTAGTGGCGGCCCCATATGCTGCAAGCTGTGATGCACTGTGTTCTGACACCAGTTGTATAGGACAAACATGAAAACCACCAGGTGGTTTTAACATTGTAGCTGGTCAATCTATGTTTACAGTCAAGTTATAAAGACCATTTTTGACTTTGGTGATTATAACAGAAGCAAATGAGAAATAGAGCATCCACGTTGGCAAAGGGAGTTGAGGATGACTCGAGCTCAAAAGGAGGGAACACAGTGGACTTGTATCAGACAGCAGAAAGCCCAAAACGTGGTAAAATGCATACTGAATGATAGGATTTCCTATAGTGTATTTCCTGTTGTAAATTAGTGGTATAACAGTGCAGACATCTACCCCATAACCTACAATGCTCTGCAATTTGGGTTGCTAGCACCAAATCTTTTTTTCACACTTTACACTGCGACTTTGAGTATCATAAATTTCTAGTTGATGAAATAACCAAGCAGTTCAGAGGTCATATCTGAATTGGCCATTGCCCCCCTTTGATCGCTGTACCCCTCCTTCTTGGGGGGGAAATTCACTCATCCATGTATTTGTTTGGCGACAGGGAACAGTTGGAGCGTTTAGCTTCCTGTCACCCCAGTGCCCTTGACTCTGTTCTGAACTGGTCCTGCCCAGCACATCATCACCGCACCACTGCGTACCAAGACACCGAGATGACATGCAACATGTCCCCTGACTCCAGGAGAGGGGGTAGTCATCATTTATTCTCTCACTTGCCTGCCACCTCTTTTGTCTCCTGGCTTTTTAATTTCCCTATCCCTTGTTTTCTGTCAGCTGATGATGCATAATAGCTATGCATTGTTTGAGCATGTGGTGGTTGGATGCGCCATATGAGGTGAGCGCTTGACAGATAGAGATATGTCCGCATTATTCCCTGGCTTCTCTGACAGGTTAATTCTTAGAGGGTTGTAAATACATAGACAGATGAATTATGCATGGAGATATAAAGGAAAGTGATGGGCTTTGTGGTTTGACTAGACAGAGTCTTTCCGGACAGCTTAACATTTCAATGCATGTTTTCTGTCTGAAATGGAGCACATATTAAGCGTATGCATAACTACTTCATTATTTTTAGATTCCTCTACAAAACAGACAAAATGCTGCAAAGCCTGTTTCATACATTTTGTAGGTGCAGGCAGGACTCATGCTAACTCAGCACAAAAAATAATAATTGCAGTTTTCCTATTGTTGCCTATAAGCTCAAATCACACACAAAAAAACACCTCAATGATGTTTGATATTCACATATATTGTTTCATTTGTTCAAGGTTTGTCTGTGAATCAGACTGTAGGTCTCTTAGGTCCTCGGGAGTTTTTATTTCACTTTACATTTTTAGAGCATTTGCTTTTTGGGTGTCAGATAGTATTTGAGCTCGTTTCAATTGTTATTTTTTTAAGTAACAAGTTATACCTGATGCTTGATATTAACATATAGATCATACAATATAAAAAACAAACTGGGAAAAATGTATAAAAAGTTTGCTCCACCTAGTTTAAAGTTTACATTTTGAATAAGCAAAGTGGAAGTGAACTGACTGCATTACTACTCTCCGTTTCTTTTTTAAATTCAACATAAACAAACTGAAGATATTAAACCTTCTTTGTTCCCTTCAGGTTTGAATTTTAAATTCAGGACAAAGACGAAACCTGTTAGTATTTGCAGGGCCATGCTGGAGGACTCAAATTGCAAGAAATAAGATGGTATTTTGGAATGATTCAAAGGAAATCCTCTTAACTCCTGGTATGACTCAGCTTCCTTTCTTTCCATAGTTCAGCCACATTTAACTAATTTGTTGCAGACTTATATGCCAATGCATTTTTATCGCTTCCCTGGCAAAGGCATAATACAAGTATGTTTCATCAGTGAGTCACTGTTTGTCTTACACCTCGCTACACAGGAAACAATTTGTTATTTCAGTGTGTGTGGAGCCTGTCAGTACCAACAGGAAAGTAGTTTTTGGAGAGCCAAAGTACTTTCAGTGACTTTCCCAGTCATGGCCTCAGCTAGTTACTGAGCTGCTGGTGCCTCTGGTTTTGCTGTGTCCATCTGTTCTTGTAACATTTCAGTAAAGCAATAAGAGGGTAACTGTAATTTAAAAAAATAAGTGAAATTCCTTAACTATTAAATTTAATTATTCTCACTCCTCCAGCCTCCCGTTCATGAACACCCATTCAGCATCCTTTTATGTTTGACAAGCTGAATGGGTTTCTTGTAAATTATATAGTAATTAAATTACTCAAAAGCTATTTGGCAGGCTGGCTCTCTGTTGCTGCCCAAAAAACTCAACTTGACTCACCAATCTGCCAAAGTTTTTTTTCTTTTAGCAAGGAAGTGCATGTGTGTGAAAGACTCGCCTCCCTCAAGACACTGCCTATAATTGTGGCCAGACTGAGAAGTGTCAAGCAATCAAGCAATGCTCAAGGGAGATGAAAGCTTTAACCTCCAAAGTCTGTGTTGGTCAGAATGCAGCTGTGTCGCAAATATAGCCATTTGTAAAATGCCTCATTTTCCTATTTAATGAACATACAGTAGTTTTTTTTCTTTTTCTTTCTTGTGTGTTGATTGTTTCACTGACTTAAACAACTTATGGAGATATTTATGTTTCATTGTTGAATCACAGCTTTAGAAACTGATGTGAACAACTGAAGTGGGGATGGTTTGAAGTCGGGGTGGCGGCTAGGGGGAAAATGTTACAAGATGGGGGCAGCTGCCCCCGCTTACCACCCTGTAAATCTGCCCCTAAATCAGGGTTAGGGTTGCCTTACTTGTACAAACTTTAAAATATTCCCAGGCTAGGCTTTCAGTGCCTTACTAATATACATCTACTTGTCTAATGTGTGGTACGAAAGCAATTATTTTGCTAAATATGGAACTGTTCTTTTATAGTGTTATTGTATACAGTATATCAACTTTTCATTTTTTTAATCTGAAAAAGTCAAAATGTTAGCTGTGTTTTTGTTGTTTTTTTAAAAGGTCAAGCCTTACAGGACAGAATTTTATGTTTTTGTATTCATTTTTATTTATTTATTTTCAGAAATCTCAAACTTAGTCGAAGGGGCAAGACTTGAAAGAGAGAAATAGTGGAGAGATGACTGTTGTGACCCACCTCCCCTTAGGAAACCCAGCCATCATGTTGTCAGGCCATATCGATCTCGGAAAGAGAGTGAAAGAGACTGTGCTGTAGAGGCAGAGAGAGGCAGAGAGAGGTAGAGATGAAAGTACAGAAGGGAAGACTGTTCGTTTCCTAAAAGGGGCTGGTGGGATTTTATCATGCTCAGTGAAAACGGTGACATTTCAGTAATGCTTTGTTCCTCACTTTGGCATTTCAAATTAATAAAAGCCTCTAATAACTATGCAGATTGAAAAGATGGAGGATGAGTTGACACACTATGAGCTAACACACTGATGAACAATGCAGCAATTTCACTCTCGCTCTCTTTCATTCTTCCTTTCACTCTTTCAATTTCATCCCAGTTTCTATCAATTTCTCTGCAATGACCTCTGCATCTTATTGCAGATGGCTGAGTCTTTGTTGCTTATAATCCCCCAGTAGCAGATTTTAATATGCTTCGAAGCTGCTTATATGAAACTAAAATTTAAATCAATAAACTAATGATTTTATGATAGTTTCAGTGTATTGATAGGGTGGAGACATTCTGGCGTAACAATTGGATTGCACTTAAATTTTCATTTAGTTTTAAACTGTTTCAAACTATATGGATTATTGAAAAGTAAACAGTGCTGATCAATTAGAAAGAGAAATTCAGTGGAATTCAAAATAATGCAACATATTTTCACGTCAAATTTGAATTTGGTGGAGAACACTAAACAGAAAAAGATGGTCGTGTAACTATTTCTTGTCTAACAACAGTTGAACCATCTGCCCAGTATTTCTGTGTAGTAACTCCTCTGATTAGTTACCAATCCAACTGTAACTATGAGATTCTGGTGAGTCAATGCAGCCAGCTGTCATCTGCCAAAAAAAAACAATAATTAAAGCATGATTACCGCTAAAACCACAACATTATATTTCTGTACTTCTGTATGTGTAGCCCTTTCATTTGACTCTCAGTCTTTAGTCTAAGCCAAGCTAACTGTCTCCTAGTTAACACTTCACAAATAATACACAGGCATGAGATCGATGTCCAAACAAAGAAGAGTTTATTAAAAATGGCATCACACTAAAAATCTTTCAGCACTATAAAATGAAGAATGAAATTTAAATGAATGCCCAGACATTTTCCATTATTCTGATCTATTCTGGTTAAAAGCATAGAAAGACTTCTGTTTTTCAGTAGTACATTTACAACTACCAGTACAGAACATTATTTACCTATGGAAGAATGTAAATAAATAGTACTTTGAAGTAAATTGATTAATAATTAAATAATAAAAATGTATTTATTTAGTATGTATAATGCTTATTATTAATTTTTGAAAGTGCATTATAATAAGCTTAATACCTCACAATTACTTTATACTGTACATGACAAACACTAAATATCCAACACATACAGTAAGTATTGTTATCACTTCACAGAATACCACAAGAACATTTATACAGCATATGAATCCTGACAGATGGTTGAGACCAAAAGTTTTTTTAATGACTGATGAGTGTAAATATTTTGAGCACAGTTAAAGACAGTGAGGCAAAAACCTTTACAGCCTCGCTATTAGTCATTCATATCAGTTCATTTTGTACAGGATCAATAGAGATGACTCTAAATTAATCTGATGTGTTTGTTTTACACAGAAACATATGAGTATTCTATCTGAAGTATCATGACAAGAGAGAGATCTTTATTTTACCACACAGGTGGACATGGTTTTATCCTGTACCTGCTGCAAAGACAGACAGAGATGTAGTAAAGAGAATTAAACATCCTCTTATTAAAGCACTGTGAAAGCTTTTTATTGAATCTGACATCAGAGGGACTCTAATCCTGCACACGATCGAGCTCAGGCATGCAGAAACGCACACACTAAACACACAAAATATACACACGGTATGTGCACATATAAATACATAAATGCACAAACACAACAAATCACGTGTGTCACATGTGTACAAATCACTTTGATGCAGCTCTCCTTACATAAACACCAGTTGCACACACAGACACACACACACACACACAAACAAACACATGAAAGCCCACCTTAATTCCCCATGATGATAAGGTGGTGTTAAATTTCCCCCGGTGGGACTCTGCCACATGGGACAGATAATGAGGCCAGGTGTTAATTAATGTGGAGTGCGTTTCCTCTCGTCTGTTGACTCCCTGTAAATCCCAATCAAAGCTGCGGCCCTGGATTGTGGCGCGGTTGATTTGCCAAGCAGTGTACTTCACAAGGCCAGACTGGCTGTGCTGCAGTCCTCAAAGGGGCTGCTTTGGCGAGGGCTATGTTCCAAAGGGCGGAGTGCTTGGCATGTGGGCAAATCAAAACATGAGCGCCGGGAGAAGTTTGTGTTTTTGTTTTGATCAGATGTCTGCACTGATAAAAAATTACAGCCATCAGCTCTGCATCCTCTGATGTGTACGTGATGGATATGTTTTCATTTTGTTTGTCACACGTGACCCATAACGGACCATAACGATGTTTTCTACTTCTTAAAACAGGCACTTGTACTTTACTGGAGTTTTTCACTTTTACTCTACTACAAGTCAGGAGGAAAATATACTTTTACTCCACTACTACTTTACAGCATTAATTACTAGTTTCTTTTTTGTAGGTGTAGATTGATTTTTTTTAATGACTGAATGTAAATATAAATAAAATTAATTATAAACTAGAAAATGCTCAAGTACATGTGAGTAATTTATTTTTTTAACTATACAGAAATGTAAGCCAGTGGTTGCCTGGAATAGTAGAAAAGGTGCATTTACATTCATTAAAAGGAGCAGCATAGCCATGTAAACTGTGTGATTTGTACTAAGTGTGTAAAGTAAGTAAAATATCCAAATGGGTAATGCTATCACTCCAGGGACTCGACGTCCCGGATTTCAGCCCAAATAAACAAACTGATAAATCTGTGTCATGCTGTAGCACTCTCCATGACTGTAACTGGGAAATGTGCAGTACGTTCTCCTTACCATCTTTGTTTTTTGAAGCTTTTAGTTTGCCCGGTGATCTACCTCAGTTCTTTGGTCTTTTATGAGTCAGCATCTTCATGGGTGAAACGTTCTTGCAGCTGAGTTATGCTAATCAGCTGATGTTTATCCACGTGGTGGTGGCAGCCCACAGTGGGATGTAAAGTAGAAATTCCAGGCTGGTCCATGTTCTGGATCAGTGTCCTGGTAAAGAAGAAGAGGCGTCTGTTATCTTGCTGCTTCATGGCATGGGAGTCTGGTTGGGTGCCACTCTCATCACCTTGTTGATGTCCAGACCTCCAGGAGCTTTTTGAAGATACTGTCTGCTTTGAATCATCGGGGATCTCTCCTACATGCATGCTATTGACTTGCCATTATTTCTTCATTCATAATGCTCCAGCCGCAGATATGATATGATGGAGCACTTACAGGTCAGATGTGCAATCCTTCTGCCCTTCATTCCTCTGAAGGTCAGGAGAATGAAAAGCCTGGCTCTGTTGTGAGCCACTGCTGGCCCTGACTACAGGTCATTAAAGCAATATTGAGTTTCTGCCAAAGCTCTGACTCTCCCAATATCTCACCATGGCTCATCTCAGCTGTCTCTTCCGCCAGGGCTTATATGAAGCCCTGAAAGGATCAACACCCAGTCTCTGTGTTATCTATGCACTTGAGCGTTCCCTCCTCTAAAAAGCAGACTTAGATCTAACTTGATAACTTTTTGGCCTATCTCCTCTGTATCACCACAAATGTATCCTCCTCAGTTATATTGAGGTATTATGGGCAAAGAGAGCTTGGCTTGCACTGACTGAAAGTTGAGAATTTATTTTTGTCTGTGATTGGCATCTTGCGATTTTGTCAAATGGTGCTTAAGCTCAAATTGTCATCGTTTTTTTGTTGTCCTGGATCTACTCCCTGAACACTGAATCACAGCAGAGTGATATCACCAAGCTGTCATTTGTCAAATTTCACCTCCTCTTGTGCGCCCCACGACTGAGGATGGCATCTGGAGGTGTGATAAAGGGGGTTTGGGCCAGCGACAGGTCTGCAGGTGTCATGCGGCAGGTTAGGAGGTGTAAGGCCGAGCAGGATGATGGGGTGATTAATCCAGCAACACCTCAGGTCCAGAAGGAGAGACTTCTCTCACAGGAAGTTGCTGAGGGCACAGCATAAAGCTAGAAAAGTGCACACAAGGCAAAGACTCATTAATGTTATAATATTGTATATTCCACTCTCGATTTACGTCAAAAGGTAAATAAAAGCGTGGTCTTTTAATAAAAACATTGTCCTCACTAAAGTTAATTGCCTTTAATTAGGTAATTACAACTTAAATCCACTTTCATATGCTTTTACTTTAAATAAAGTGATTTAGATGCTCTGGTTATTTCTTGACCCCTCAAATTTAAAATAATCTACATCTCTAACTGAGAATAATTATATCTGTCATTTTAAAACATGTACACAGTTCTACCTAGTAAATTGAATACATGCAATTTAGTACAATAATATAAAATAAAAACAATTATTTAAAAGTTTATGCAAGATGTAAAAAGTTTCATGATTTGTCAGATAGAGGAACATAAAGAAAGGGTAAGAGAGGATGGATGTAAAGTTAATCATCATCTTTATTATTATCCTAAACCTTGGATTTCTACCATTTCTACTTTATAAATGCATTGGCATTATTCAAAACAGCCACCTTATCCATCTATAGTGTATTTATTTTACGTATGCAGGCACAGTGCCTGTCAGTGTAGCTGTGGTCTGTTTGTCAGATGGAATGCTCAGGCAAATTAAATAAAACTATAATTAAGTTAGTCATTTCATTATTAACCCTATTTATTGTATAACTAATTGCAAAACTATGTTTTGTAACTATCATTACTATACTGTTTCCTCGTTGTAGCTTCTAACTAATTTGCTATGACTGAATTGTGCACTTTATGTACTGAAAGATCTCTCTGTATGCCATGGGCCTCTGTTCATACCAAAAATTAAAGTAAATTTCCCAAAGGACAATTTGGTGACTGAAAAGGTGGCATTGCTCACATAAGCGCAAGCCAAATTCATTTTGTGAGTATTTACTAAAGAAATCTGTTTGTCTCAGAGCAACTTACAGAGAAAGAAAAAACACATGAGCAACCCTCAGACTCAAAGCTCAAATTTGACAAATCTGAAATAACAAGCATCCCCTAAAGGAGATGGCCCGAGTAGGAAACTATGGTGAACGATCTGAGCTTCGGGTCCAGAAATATGTCAGCTGAACTGATTGGTTGGATTGCCTACTCCCATCCTTCAACAGCAGCTGTCATTGGCCAGAAAATATATCTGCCGAGCCACATCTTGTGTCAAAAGGCACATCAACAGGAGGTAGCACCTTGTCAGTATCATAAGCCATATGTCACTCAGTTAAACATCGGTCACACATCGCATCATTGAATGCCAGTAGGTGTGTGTCTCATGCATTACTTAAATTGTAGGAACCAAATGTTGGTCCCTATCATGTAAATAATTGAATTGTTTAGTCAGTGTAAAGTGAAAATGCATGTGTGATGGTTACATGGATTATATCAAAATATTTCATTGTTTTATTTGACATGGGACTAATTGTTCTTCCATGGATCAATAATTCTTATAATTGAAATGATATGAGAGTTGGCAGTACATTAGTACTGTTTATTCTACATTATTACTGTTATGTTATGCTATATATTAATACATGCGCTAGTGCTGTAATTAATTATCCAACATTACAGCATATTAGCACTATGCTGTACATTCTATACAACATATGCTGAATGATTTTAACTGAATTACAACAATAAACTTAATTTGTTATTGCAACAGTTAAAATCTTACACATAAAAAACTGAACATATACAAGAGAGTTCCAACAACAATCTAGGACAAAGATTAGAAACTAACTTTGAAAACTAACTCAGTCTATAAGGTTCTTTAGAAACGTGGACACAAACAAAAACATATTTGTGATTGCACTTTAGTTAGTTTAGTTTAGGGAACATCATTTTCAGGACACTGGGTCGTCTCAGTCTGAAGAGCTGCACGTCCAGATATTTCTTTATATTCTTGTGAAAAGCATTGTGATTCCCATTCCCAGCCCAAGCCTCTCTCAGTCACTGTCATCCTTGTTCTCTTGCTCTCCCGCTGTGCGACACTAATATTGGATTGACCTTATAGGCTGCAGAGATCGGGACATCATTAGCTGCGACCAGCCACAGACTTACTGCTAAGGCCTCCTGCATTGTATAAGCTACTACCTCCAGACGGATCGTATAGCATTGATAGAAACCAGCTGAGCTTGGTCAAACTGCAGCCATGGTGGCAATAAAGATGTCAGCAATAACAGTAAGAGACAGACGATCAGAAATCTGAGTCGATAGTTGTGGATTTAGGCAAATCATCTACTGAGACATGATTTTAAGTAAAATATATGTATTGTGTGGCATAAAAATAGAGTGTGGTGTTGAATAAAGTACTTAAAATGGGGACATTTCACACATTGTAAGATATTGTAGACTCTTGGTGGAGGAATTATTTAATGCAGCAGCACAATAAACAGGAAATGCACTGTGTTTTAACAAGATATAGATTACATACATAGCTTGCTTTATTTTTCACACCTAGTCAAGTTATTTTAGAATATTTTCCTCCAGTATCCAAGAAGTAATTCTAAATTGGTGCGGATTACATACAAACAACAAATTCAGATTTTAGTTTGATGTTTTAGTCAGATTTGTGTTTATCTTTGATTTCTAGGGAAACTGTGAATCTGCTCCAACTCATCCCTGTAAATACTGAAAGTTCTGTATTCAAATTAGCAAGCAGCTATCAACAAAACATGGAAATTACTGTATTCTAAATACTTAAGTCATTTTCCCCACAATATTTTATTATTTTATCATTATTTAAGATAGTAATTGTGCAATAACCTATACATCACACAAGTTTTCATTTTGGAACAGAACACTTCATTACTTCTCACTCTCTGCTGAGCATTTCTCTCTCCTGCAGCCATGATCACAGGTAAAGGATCAAGCTGGGAGGGTTTATTGTTTTTCAATAGCTGCCCCCCGGCACTGTACTGAAGCCCTGGGTCTTAAATGACCACAGAGGGTATTGATCTTCATAAGGCAGTGTTTTTGTTGTTAAATAACCATGGCAGGTAATCCATTGAAATGTCCTGACCTTTCTCTATCATTCCACCTGCTGTATGAAAGCATTCCAAGTATAGTGGAGTTTACTCGGTGAAAGTAAATACTGTACATGTCACTTAATGCTCGATTGGAAAGATACCTTCACACTGAGTATTATTAAAGATGGAAGGGGCCTACATGAAAGGTTTGTCCCTAGCCAGCTTGCACATGTGAACAGGCTCCTCAGTTAGAATGATCACTTCCCTGAAGGCCTGAAGTCGAGGAAGGCAACGAGAGAATGATTATGGATTGAATTTATGACTGCTTTCCGCTGGTCTCAGAACATTTCTTTTGCTGGCATGATGAAGCAAATTTCTCTCCTTTTAAAGTCTATTTACACTCTCTCTTACTGTTCAGCCAGGAAATTGTTTTTCTCATTAGCCATGGATGCTGCAGTCTGAGTTCTTTATATTGCCTGTGAATAAGGCTCCCGTTTCGGAAAATGTAAAGGCAGCCACCCCACTGCTCTCCTGAACCTGACCGTGACAGCAAATGAAACAAATATAAGTGAAAATTCATGCTCTCAAATAATAAAAGGGTGATCATTCTCTCACACGTCTGTCTCTCTCCCTCCCTTAAGATCCGAGCTTTGAGTAGACTGTTCAAGCACAAGTAGCAAATATAACAAGCATCAACAAGCTTCATTGGTAAACAGTTCACACAAGTACAATTTATTGCCCCTGTGGCCAAACTCAGGCAGCCACCATCTTCTCCATTACCCCTTAACTCCCTCTTTCACATCTCTCTGTGTTTCTGTTTTCAGGCTACAGTGTGGCTTTTCAAGCTTTGTGTTGGCTCTGCATGTATGTGGGTGTGCATGGGCGTGAGAGGAGAATACTTTTAGTAACTGAAATCTTCCTTTGAAAAACACATAGCAAAAAAAAAAAAAAGGTCTGCTTCTTTCACATTCTCGCTCCCTCCCACTCTCTCCTATTCTCTCACTGTCTTAGCAGCATAACCCTTATTACCCTTCTAATTGGATCATTCAATGCCCCTTTGAGTCAACCGAGTAGGCCTAGTGACACACAATCCCATCTTGTTGTACGTTATTGCATAGTTATCACTTCTAGCGGAGTTACAGGTTACAGATAGCATTTCAGGGTCCCACAGGAAATAAAATGGCCTGCAGAGATCTGTATCTAAAACAGGGAAGTCATACATACATCTTCCTGTGAAGAAGATGAAGCATCAAATAAAAAAATTTTTGTGAGAAAGAGACTTTTAGACTCGTTATTCAAAGACAAGAAAGCAGCCATTGGTCTTTTCAAATAAAATATAATGGTGTCTGCTTATCAGTATTCCTGACAGTGATCTTCACTCAACAAAGTGGCAGTCTGGGTTGAATGCACTGCAATACCGGGGAGATAAGCGAGTAATGTTGCAGATAGCACTGTTCTCACCTTTAGATAATTTTGCGTGTAGAGTGCTGGATGATTGCTGATTATCGAACCGCTTTACAGTTGATCTGAATCTCATCAGCACTTAACCTCATTGTTCCTGGAGCAGAGGTGAGAGGAATGTCAAATGGAATGTGTCTTGTGCTCTCTGGCTATGTTTCAGCTGTCTCTCAATCTTCCTCTCTTCACCATTCACTCACACACACACACACACAGGCTAACCCATTCAGAGCTCTCTATTCATCTTGCAAACAAATAGAAACACACGAAGAGCATCGCTTTCTCCCCACAAACATGCTCACACAGACATACAGTCTCACTGGATGTCTATGGTTCAGAGCAGACACAGGTCCATGAAAAATGCATGTCCCTTTGCGTGTTTCATAAGAAACACTCATCGAGATTCCATCCCCATTCCTCAGCTGAAATACCACACAGGAATATCAATTACACTGGTAATTTGGGAGGCAGTGTAGGCAGGAATGGTGCTGAGTGAGAATATGGGATCCACAGTGTCATCTTAATGAAAGGGTCACTATCTCCTGCTGCTCTAGGGCCAGATTATAAAATACACTGAATGTGCTAGAAATGCTATAGAGTACGGTGGTTGAATCATGATAACGTGGAAAGGCAACCAGACGCTGGAAAAGCACATAACCTTTTGAGACAAAGTGGACCTACGGCTGACCTGAGACCTGAAAGATGCGTTAGGGGTAGGAATTGTGAGAGTGGAACTATTTCAGTGAACAACTGAACAAGTGTTCTATAACAAAAAGTGAACTTTTTATTTAAAACCTTACACATTCCCATCACTTAACTACACATTGTTTCTGTATAAAACTCTTTTTTTTGCTTGTTTCTAGAGGTGATCCCATTGAGACACGTCTCATTTGCAAGAGAGACCTAGTTGGGAAAAGCAAAACATTTAGTTACAAACAGACATCCAATAAAACAATACATAGGTACCATAATGGTATTTCAGATATCCAATATGGGCCTAGATTTCTTACTTTCTCCTCCACCATTCTAATCGAACTTCAGATCAGCTATTTGTTTTGGTTTGCTGCACAGTTACCTACTCCTCAGCTCTCTGATACAGTCAAGTCAACAAGAAGTAACAAGTAACATTGCATTGCGATATTGTATATAACTATCATACATTTTGCATGATGTCGCACCTCACTGGGTCAACACTTTTTTTAAAATACGATATACAGTGTAGACTGGTGTAAATAATGCAACAATGTAAAATACTGTATTTTGTACCAGCTGAATTACATAAGCCGGTGAAGACTAAAACAAAAAGACATTTACACCTTGATTGCAATGTGCACTTATGTTTTTTTTCTTTTTCTTTTTTGTGCCACCGTTTGTTTCAATAGGAGAATCCTTACATGTGCAATAATGAATGTGATGCCACCACTGAGGAGCTGGCTCATCCTCCTGAGCTGATGTTCGACTTTGAGGGTCGTAACCCCACGACGTTCTGGCAGTCCACCTCATGGAAGAAATACCCAAAGCCCCTGCAGGTCAACATCACTCTGTCATGGAACAAGACCATTGAGCTGACTGATGACATCGTACTGACTTTTGAGTCAGGTCGACCGGAGCAGATGGTCCTGGAGAAGTCGCTTGATTATGGCCGGACCTGGACACCCTACCAGTTCTACGCAACTGACTGCTTGGATGCCTTCACCATGGAACCCAAAACAGTAAACGACCTCACCCAACGCACCCTGCTGGATATCATCTGCACGGAGGACTATTCTCGAGGCTACGTGTGGAAAAATGACAAGACTGTACGCTTTGAGATTAAGGATCGCTTTGCCCTGTTTGCCGGGCCTCGACTACATAACATGGCTTCGTTGTATGGCCAGCTGGATACCACCAAGAACCTGAGAGACTTCTTCACCATTTCTGATCTGAGGATTAGGCTGCTGAAGCCAGCCACTGGAGCCACCATGGTGGATGAGAACAACCTATCCAGATACTTCTACGCCATCTCTGACATCAAGGTGCAGGGCAGGTAAAACCCTTTTACATTTCTTATTGTTTTTGTAATGAATGAAATCAAGAATTGAGGTTTGCGGTGCTTCAGCTAATTTTAATATAGTAAGAGAAAAGTAGTGTGTTCAGAGCTGAAGTACCAACGTTTAGGCTTATTTAGCTTATTAGCTTGTGTTTCTCTTGAGTTTCACTAGTTTATCTGTAGTTCTGAGGATTACTTTAGTCTTTTCACTGACTTCAGAGCTGCAAAGTCTGTTAAATCTCCAGCAACACTTGTGGCCTTTATTGGGCTTTGTACATACATAGGTAAGTGTTTTTAACAGACCCCGATAAAGGCAACAAGCCAAAACACATTGGTCTAATAATAAAGTTGTTTGATAGCCTGGTTGTTGTTTGATAGTGATGCTGGAGACTCAGTCTTTTTAGTCTCAGAAATTCATCCTTTTTTGTTCAGGTGAAATCAACCTTACAAATACCTCTTCGAACCACAGGACCTCTGAAGCCTACACCCAGTATGCCCTCTTATGCTTAGCACTGAGCACTGAGCTTTTTTTCCACTCCATCAGAATGAACCAGTGTTGGTTCATCATGTGCTACAGAAAGCCAACAGTCTGCAAATTGTTATTCAAAACATACAACAAATTTTAGTACTCCTCCTTCAAGTGCAGGGGAATAATCCATCAGTGCAATCGCCTGCTGAGGTGATCATCAGCAATGAAAACCTGCAGACTGTTGCTTCTCCATGCTATGCAATTGTACACTCCTGGTATAAACCAGCTTTTTTTAGCATTTAAGTAAAATGTCTAGTTTTGCCACAGATCAAAAATGTTGCATCTTGATTGTAAAAAGTTATTCTATATAATAACTAGTGGACAATTTCACACCACGAGCAAAGCTTTAGTGCCTCCTTCTCTTTGGCCTACATCAAGAGTTTCAGTGTCTACCTCACTTGCAGTCTGAAATTTAGTTTCTATGATGAGTCTGAACTGGGGAAAATGGGGCAGCCTTAGCACAGATGGCTCTCGAGTTTCTTAAATAACTTATTGTAACCAAGGACAGAAGACTGGGATTGCCTCCTGTGAGTCATGGTAAAGAGAAGTTTTAATATGTGTCTTTACATTTTTGTTGCAGAGACACATCAAGATTCCACAGATGTCTCATAATCCAACAATAAATTGTCATCCTATTAATGGATGTCACCATCACATTATTGGATCAATGTCTTTGCAATTACATTGAATTGCAGTAAAGCATAGCTTTTCTTCTTGATTCCATAAGAGAATCTTATGTACAATATAGACCTTAAGTTAACCAGTGAAACTTGTATAACAAGTGCAATTTCAGCATGAAGATTCCAGACTGTAGAAATGTTATTTAATGCTAGAAACATAACATCATAAGGAATATGCACTAAAGCCATATAAATAGATGGTTTTGTTTGCTTAATATCAGCTGTACAGTTTAAATATGCCCCGCTCCCGGTGTGTGTTATGCACATCACGCTGCGCCTGGGCGTACAGAATATCTAATTAAATAAAATGTAGGTGGGCAGGGCGCCCCCATGACGGTAACCGCTGCTACTATTACTATTCATGTTGGTATTTATTTTCTCTCCTTGTCTTTTGACTCTTATGCCTCACACTGAGTTGACAGCACCTTCAATTTTGTTGTTTCTTTGTAAAAATGACAATGACAATTAAAATTTATCTTATGCATTAAAATTAAAATTGGATTAGTTAATTAAATTTCAATATTAGCTTCAAGCCCTTGCACAATAAAAGAGGACATATGACAAAAAGAAAAACTGATTACTATTGCATGGTGTCATCAGCTAGTTACCAACTGTTCAGAGATACGTGTTTGCAAGGCAGAAAACCAAACCATCAATGCAAAAATGCATTTTATAGAAGGTTTGCAGAGGTGATCATTCTCAATGGTTTTGCTATTCCCATCAGTCCTATATATTTTATCCATTATAAGACTATGTTTTATTTAAAGCCACTTGTTAAAATGTAAATTAAATTTGACCAGTTTGAATGGAGATACTCCTCCCTTTCCACTTAAGGTAAAAGTTCATGGTTCACAAATATTCTAGTTTTACAGCCTACATTTTCAGTAAAATTTAGTACACGTCATCAACACAGCTTGAAATGTTGCAATGTAGGTTATTCATCCGTGTGAATCATCATAGTGCCCTCTGCAATTTTTAGGGATATGGAAATATTGTTGTTTCATGATGCATGGAAATGGCCCACATGATGGTTGTAAAGCCTCTACAGCTGCTCTCCAAATGGGACCTGTGTTGCTTGCTGCATTTGGTTTATATGAGGATAACTGGGTTGGTAATGACCCATCAGATGGGCCCTAGGTGAATTGAAACAGTTAGTCCCTAATTAGAATTCAGTCGACTTCAATGGCAGATTAGAACCATTAGCACGTTGACTAATTGGTAGGAGACTAATCTTGTAATTAAGAGCATTTGCAGCTGATTAAATGGTAATCATCAGGGACGCATCAGTGAAATGTGGAGACATTCAGAATTGCCAGGCTGTGATTCCAAATTTAGCCTTGCCCTGTTTAATAATGAGTAGATTTATGGTTTAATCTGTGAGGTTTCCTTTCTGAGCAAAGCTACAGCTTTTGCTTTAAATAACTCACATTTAGATATATCTAGTATTTTTAATCATCTTCCAATGTCTGAACAGATCAGTCACTGAACACAAGCTATCACAACTGACAAAAAAAAACAAGCGTCTGACAACGCTTCAGGATGTTTGATGTCTTTGATCACATGCCACAACAAGTTCTTCATAACGGTGGCATGCGATATTCCCAATTCAGCCCTATCAGGGAGATATCCATGCTGTGCAGTCAGACACACTCTTCCAATATCCACACTCATACTGTAAACATGAATTGATAAGTTCTAAATTACAAGACCTCCTACCCAGCGTAGAATAGCATCTCCCACAGATATCTTATTTTGCCATTCATTAGAAAGAGTAGCAAAAGGTTGGAAGAAATAAGCTATTTTTCCCAATTCTCTATCCTGCCCCTGGGCATCAAATTCAATTTTCCACCAAAAGTTAGTAGTGAGAAAGAAAAGAAAATAAACATACGATTTCTGTCCAGAGGTGAATCAGTAACTCACTTGAAAGAGGGTGATGGAGGTGGGTGGGAAGAGACTGATTAGAGTTCCCACCAGTCAGGGTAGCCTTCTGGCTACAACCAAATGTGAAAGCCTTATCACAGAATGGCCATCCTGTTCTAGACTTTCTGGAATACTCTCTAGTGTTGATAAACTTTCACTCAGCCACAGCTCAGTATTTGCAGTGTAAGGTAACCTGCAGATATGTTGATGAATGTCAGGGTTCTGAAATGAGACTGGCACATTGCTTAAATGTCAAATTACATTTTTTGTGTACAATATGTGAAAGGTTTTGCCTCATGTTACATTTCAGAAATGGCAAAAAAATATGAAGTTGCTGTATTTGCAAAAGCAGGCACAAACAAAATCCATGCTTTGCATTAGCCAAATTAATACCGGAGTTAAAATCCATTCACACACACCTAAACTCTTCTGAAATCCATCTAAAATTTAAAAGAGGAAAGGTGTGGATGTCTTTCATTCAGTAACATCTGCCCTTTTTATTAACAACGGTTAATTCCCAACAAGTGTATTAAGTTTATTTAAACATGCATTAAGGTAGCTGCACCTACAGCAGCTACACGCATATGGTCTGTAGGCCTTCACATGGCTGATGGCAGCTAAGAAGACACGTCACGGTTGCTACAATACACAACAGCGGCTGGTCAGCTTGGGCTGCTTATGTTTGCTGCTACTTTCAATTTCCAGCAGAGATCAGAATAAAGACAACATGAACATGTTGAAAAAAGCCTCCGTTAACTTCCCCATTACAGTAACACACACATACAGCAAAGTCATCTCTTTTGTAGACTTTCTGTGATCCTTATTCTCTATCACAGTGAATAAAACAATGTATGACAATAAGAGAACATACGTGTGTATTTACTGAATGCAGTCCCAAAAGTTATTTATTAGTTATCTACAGCAGAACTACTCACTTGCATCTTAAATAAGCATCAACAAATAAATACAGTAGAGCTCTAACCATATCCGAAGCGTAATTTGACATAATTACAATCTGTCTCCATCTTAACGACTTCCCACAGATAATGTAGGAGGCAAGAGTGTGTGCCAAAGTTGTGTCTACAAATCTTGAACGACTGAGGCTCATTATCTGAAGACTCGTGGCGTCATTGCAAGAAATGCAGAAGTTAAATGCCTGAGGCAGGTTGAAGAAAAGCAGGCAAAGCAATAAAAGTAAATAAAATTTTCTTTCAGAAACAAATCCTGGGAATTTTCAGATGCCACAGATGAACCAGAGTAGATTTCTCTTGTAATAATCTAAGAATAGTTACGGAACAAAACTGACTTTACGAGGCTCAGAATCACATTGCATGTGTGACAGATGTCCCTGTGCAATGATCTTGTATGGTAGAAACCATAAACAGGCATAAAGAAACATGTAGAAGGAAGATTTTTTTGTTCTTCTGCTGAGTGTGTGGGGCTAGCCATGCCATTGATTTTTAATGTTATTGCACGTCAACAGAAAACAAAAACCTTGAACTGTGCAGGCTGTCCCACCTTTCACGTCTCCCTCTCCATCGTTCCTCATTTATTGATCAGATGTCTGCTCGTTAATTAAGACATGACCGCTGCCAGCTGCCTGCACGGTCAGAAATGCACATGTGCAGGGCTGCAGCAGGGCCTGGGAATGAGAGGCAACTAATCCATAAGTGCTAATGTGCTATTTCATTCTGTTTTTTTTCCTTTTGTTATGCCTGCATTCAAGCGCTGTGTGAAAGAACAACTTTTCAACAAGGAACGAGCTGTACAATGTAAAATGAGTTATAATTTCCTTTTTTCAGAAACAAATCCCAAACATGCAAACACATTTAACATCTCAAGAGCAGTTTACAGTATTAGAGAAGTGATCCACAAATACATTTTAATTTTTATCCCAGGGTTGATGGTTTGATCCCCAGCTCATCCTGTTTTTAATTATTCATGCGTATGCTGTTAATTTAAATTGTGTGCACACTCATTGCTGTAAACCATTTAAGTTTTTACATGAATGAAAATAAACAGGTAAAGCTGGACTAACATAAATCCTTAGTTCAATGTAGTAGACTAATCAAGTGACTCTTGACTCAGATTTCCTTTTCCCTCATTCCTTTCAGAGCTTTATAAGTTCTGATAATAAAAACTATTATTGAGAGTATTATATGTTGAATCTTAAGTATCCAACATTAACATGACTCCAGGCTTATGGAAATAAAAGATATGTTTTATTGGACTTTTTGTGCTGACAATTATTAAACAAAAGCAAACTTCAAACATGCACAAAAAACATTTTATCCCGACCTTCCCTCTAAGGTATACATGAGTTATTCAAAGGCAATTTGGATACAAAATGATAATAGTTTTAGAAAATATATGAAACACTTTACTGTTTTTTTATGCTCCCCAATGTTCCCCTCGAGCCACAGAAAAACTCTGTATCTCCCTCTCCCATTGGGAATCCTGAGCTCATAAAAGTGCCATATCATGCACTCACACACGCACGCGCGCACACACACACACACACACACACACACACACACACACACACACAATATCTCTCTCTGTCTTCAGTTGTATCACTTAACTTTGTAGAGCCTCCACAGTGCAGTAGTGGGCATCACTCCCCACAGAACCACACACTTTAAACCCTGAGGAAATCCACTACAGTTGTGCATTTTGCACTTGTTTCATAGAGAAATATGTGCCCGAACATTTCCCTGCCTCATTTACACTACATGGCATAGGAATTTCCTTCTATTCTAAAAGACAGTCTTCTCACAATCTTTGTGTGTTTTGTTTCCGTCCCTTAAGCCTGTAAATTTCAGGCAGGACAGAGTGCAGCAGTAGGAAGCAAATCAATATTTCTTGAGTGTTTGAGTAAAGGATGTTCTTGAGTAGCTCAGTGGAATTTGCTGTTGATTCTTAGTTTACTGCGTGAAAATGGTTCCATAATATTCAACCTGTTGCAACATGTTAGGAGAAGAAGAAGATGAAGAAGTCATTGTTAAGCAGTGTGCCATCACATTGTTTTGTATAATGCTAACCAAACACTCTCATACATAGTCTATAGTCTGATGTCTCTTCATCACCCAAGCATCTGTCTTTCTTCGCTGACAGTAAACGCACCTGTAAATCTGAAGGTTTGCAAAGGTTGTTCCCCTCTGTTCTAACAATGTTCTAACTACTACAAATATGTCACATTGTAAAAATTCTCCTCTTCATGTTTTATACTTTTTCCTCCTTCAGTCCTTTTGGTAAATAGTGACAAATGTTTTGATGGGGTCTTATGCACTGGAGAAACTGTATTTTTAAGGTTCTAATGACAGCAGAGATTTTTTTTGGAGTCAAGTCTTGCTGGACTGGAATATTTTTATGTTGCTCCTTTAAATTGCTACATTGAAGTCTTATGCTCCATGTAACCACACATACCAATGGACACACACACACACACACACACACACACTTCCAGTCCACCAAACCTGTGCCCTGTGAACCATGACAGCTGTAGCCAGCTTGACTGACAGAGTTTGAAAGTCAGGTTCAAGTACAGGTTCACACGACCCCCAGCGTTACTCCGCTCCCACCATAAGGTTCTCTCCGCCGCTGCCAACGCCTGCTCGCTTATCTTCTACCAGATGTCTGTCACATGCGGCGATGTTTTCTGCCAGTCATCTCTCCGTCTCCAGTGTTTAATTAGTGCTCATTAAGGCCCAGGCTTTCTTTGTAAATAATATATGGCTGCCAGTGAAAATACATCAACATAAGCTGTCTCTGGAGGGGCAGCAGCCATGAATAGTAAAATCATCAACATGTCCTTTGCTACATTTACTGTATGATCAAGCTTTGCTTGGAAAGAAACACAAGGTTGCTGCAGCTTTAGGAGTTTAAATGGTGAATACATGTCTGAATTCACACTTGAGTAATATAGGGGCAACCATGTTTGTTTGTTTTTTTACATTAAAATGTTAAACCTTCGTACTAAAGTAGGTGAGAGCATGCTTCTAAGCACAACTTCTATGCTTCCCGCAGAGCATGCAGATGGCCTCTGATTTCCATATTAATGTGTCTTCCCATTGCAGATTTCTTCACATCTTCCTCCTTGTCTCAGCGGCTTATTTCACATGAATGAAACGACCGTCCAACATGAAGTGTGCAGAGGGATGAGGGGGGGGTAGACATTACCATACTCTATACCTACATCAGTATACAACCTCAATAATAGGTCCTGTCATTGAAACAAATCACAGGCTTTCAGTAGCAGTGGGCCAAGCCAGGCAAATTCAAATTTCATTTCGTCTCAGCAGAAAATTGGAGTAGGGGGAATGAACTCGTGATCCATTCCTAATATTTCTCTAACAATTTGGGAAGCCCTGGTGGGGCTACTTTATATTTCGAAGGGGAAGCAAACAATTTGCTTGAGATGTATTACATTACACCCCGAAGAATGACAAAATTGGCCACAGCACACAGCAACGAAAACAAGCCTAATCGGACTCTTCAATTTCACGGTGACACAGCCTGGTGTAATGAGGTGACTATGATTCTCCCCTCTCCTTGTGAAAAACTTCAATGCCATCCGAAATGTAAAAGGATTCAATGTAAAGAAATGCTGTCTAGATTTGCCTTGTCCCTGCTCAAATTGTTGAAGCAGGACTTTTTTCCCCTCCTTATTCCCTGCAGCTGTGTTTTATAGAGTCTGCTAAAGAGAAGCTGCATGGATCCATTTTTGCATTATAGCAGTTCATGTAAATTGCTAGGTACTATATTTAATTCACTGATCTGAACCCAAACGTTCTGAAGTCAGGTTGTATGTAACACACTTCCCTTTTTAACTTTAGGGGCATTTTAACATTAGCTCCATCTTTATTTTTAGATCAAATTCTGCAAGCTATATGCAAACTGTGATAGTAATTTGAATATACATGAATAATTGACTGTATTCCACAAGAGTAAACATAATTCAGCAAATCAGAGAAACACTAAACCTATTTTTCCCCACAGTCATAGTATATTTGTTACTACATTTTCTGTAATTTCTATATATATATATATATATATATATATATATATATATAAATATAAATGTGATGTGATTCAGATAGATCTATAGATATATCTATATATATCTATATATATTTATAAATTCAAAGTGCAAAGAATGAACAAGTAATTCAAACAACAAGTTACTAAAGAAGGTGACAAACAGAAAAGTATCATTATTTAAAATGTACTGCAAATGGAGCAGACCTCAAGCTGTGGGGCAGTTTGTTCCAGATATAGAACCTATGAAAAACAACTCTGAACAAGCATAGCATGAAGCATAATTTTTTTAATCTTTTGTCTCACTGAAACGTATGATTGTTTTGGACGTATATTATTGTTGCACTGGATTAATTCATTTTCTTGGTGACAGAATGGAAAGTTGTAAAGTTGTAATGGTAAAATCCATTATTCTTATTAACTGAATAAATGGAGTCATATTGTTTGACACATAGTTTCACTGAAGGGCAACCTAATAAGGGACAGGATACCAGTAGTAAAAATGAGGAAAGCAGGACTAACTTGTGGTATTCTTCCATTGAGGCACTTTCACAGTTCACGTGTCACAGGGCGTTTCTACTTATGTAAGAGAATCGAAAAGTCTTTCCCTGCAGGTGTTTCTGGTATGTACAGGTAATATTCTGACTTTCAGCAAGGCAAAAGTTTCCCTCAACAGCCTTGATCTCTACATCTGTCAGAGCTTCCACTGGTCAGGATATGAAAGTGTTTCTTCAAGTGTCTTGTTGAGGAAAGTTTCAAGAAACTAACTAAGTATGTATTTATGCAGCATGGAGGCACATTACAGCTTCTGACCATAGGCAACTTATGTGAGGACAGGTGAGATACAGAGTTAAGGGAGGCTGGTCTGCTCAGTCAGTCTTATCTCCCAGAGTGGTAGTGAGGGTTAAATCTTCAGTGGAAAGAGTGGTAAAATGTGAAATGGGGCTTTCTGTTTTAAGCAACCCAAGATGTCTGCATACAATTGTAAGAATTAAGGATGTAGGGGAATTTTCAAAGGAGAAGTTGTATTTTCATTTCAGAAACTATTTCTGTAAGTGTCACACAGCAACAAAATTATGCAACCATGTTACCATGAGTGTATTTGCTGCTTCAGTGGGATTCTCTGGATTTATACCTGGACACAGGTGCAAACAATGAGGTCAATCACACCATTGCCTCCACAAACAGTTGAAGTTGAACTGTGGGACACAATGTGATACATATAGTCACATATAGTGTTGTTTGTTAGTCAGCATCAGCAGTTGTTCACATAAAATAAAATCAATGTATTCAGTGATTTGAAAAAAACAATAAACCCTCAGAGGGACATCTTCCCATAGTTTGAGGAGCATATCAAAGACCAGATTTCAGCATGTGGTTGATGCATGCACACTCACGCAGGGGTTTTGGGTTATTCTGATTGATGGGACAACGGTTCTGGTTGAATTTGGGCAAAGCTATGCCAAGAATTATGAAAAGTCACTAAACCCCACATGTCTATTGTATTATTTAAGAAGCTATATTATTAATTTAAATATTGATTAATTATTTATTTTATTTCAAAAAAAGTAAACACAGTTGGGCGTCACTGTAAAACATTTGGTACTAACAACATTACCAATACAAGTGTCCCTGTAAATCATGACCACAAACAGGCTCCTAAATTTAACTCATGGAGAAAATATTGCATTAAAATGACATTATTAAAATATTAAATATTAAACATGATGATGTTTTCGTTTAGCTCTGTTTTTCTTTTCTTTATGGACGAGGGATATTTAATCACATATCATGCAATTCAGACTTGATTGTTCAGCTTCTACTTAAATGTTTGTTTTTACTGACCCACTTTAGCGTAACATAATACTTTTTTTTTCTCAATTTCTGGTTTTACTGTGTGGACAACGCAGGCAGATGCAAACACATTCAGTGTGATAGTGGGTCAGACTATTGTATCCACTTGTACCTCAAAATAGTCGAAGTCCATTTGTATGAAAACGTTAATCAATCACAGTCTGTTCATGGTGACACCAGCTTAAGATATCTAATTAGGAAAATAAGTAGAAACACCTGTGTAGGTGGATATTTACCAAGATGAAGGAAGTTACTTGCTTAAATAAATAGGTTTAAAATTCAAATTCATCCTTATTTCCACTCAGATTTTCGAAGTTCAAGGGCATCACAGTCAATCGTTTCTGTCCTTCAGATTATTACACACATTCATGACCATAATTTATCACAAACATTTATATTTCCTGACATTAATTTCAATGTAATTTTCGGGATGTGAATTTGTCTGAAAGGTTGTGCATCAAACTGTATTCATATCGCATTGTTTAGCCTTCCACAATTAACCTCAACGAAAAGTCACTCTGCAAAAATACAAGTATCTTAAGTAAGACATATTCTAATAGATCAGTGTTCTTTTTTCCTAGAAGTCACTATAAGACTCAACTTGAAAATTAACAAAAGAAAGTTTCCCTCACCTGTCAGTTCAAGGCTCTTCTACTTTAAGGTTCTCGTTTAACGAGTTCAGTGCACCTCTCTTGTCTTGAATCAGAGATGCTAGGAGCTGTCACAAGGTAGAAAAGCTGTGTTAGACATAGTGAGCCTGTCAACACAGTGCCAAGCATCCAGGAGAAGCCAAGGTTAGGCAGCAGCCAGAGGAGAAAACACAGGGCAGCGTTGCTGCCTACTCCTGAATATCAACATCAAATACACCCCAATCTTCCTTCACTGTAGATATTCATTGTTACATTAGTAGCACGAGTATTCAGAATTCAGACACGAGACCAGCATCTGTATCACATAAAACACCAGGTGCAACAAGTATCTCATACAGGGGTGTTAAATGTCCTTTTCCTCAGTGGCAAGATTAAAAAAGGTAATTTACTTGTTATTTGGTCAGGATTTGAGACGTCCATTCCATCCTCCACACCAGAACAAATACATTTAAAAAATATTTGATTTGCGTGGTTCACAACAAAAAACCCTGCACATCATTTATATAAATCAACAATGATATTTTTCCAGATGCAATTTACTGTTTACTCTGGTAAAACAGTCAACAGTAATAATTATGATTTGAGGAGGTAGATGTGGTGGATGGATGGCTCAACAAAAGGTGAATGCAGTTCATTTGCTGTTTTTAATAGTGCTGTTTCTTTTAAAAATTGCCATGGCCATTATACCAGATACTGTAATATTAATTAGACTGAACATGTGTATTTATTCTCTAACCTTAACAAAGTACTTTTTTTAACCAACCCAAAATGTTTTTTATGCCTGAAATTTACTCAAGTATTGCACTGGGACATTATAAAATGGCTAGTTGTTCATTTTTCACTAGGCATTTTTAACAGTTCATCTGTGGCACATCTTTCACCATTATAGAGGCACAGTTTCAAACCACCTTTCAGTTATGGTTTGTTTGTAATTTGGATGAAGCGAGTGTCTAATAGTAATTATTATAACACCAATCCCTTTCTTGCGCTTGAGTATTTTTACTCCCAACTGAAGGAGCACAGTTAGGGTAAAGGACAGAGAAGTTAGATGTCTCCTAAGGGAGGGTCACTTGTTTGGATAATGGATAATACCAATTGCTATTGGGCTGAACACAGGATAAAGGGTCATTAAAACTTTATGAAATATGCCTTCGTAATGGTACTGTTCAAAAGGACGGACATACAGGGAATCTCTTTCCTCTTGTGACCCAAACTGAGGACAGAAAAAGTCTCTGATTTCAATATGACAATGCCAACGGCAAAAGCATCGCATCTCAGAGCTCCCCTGAGTCCACATACTCTATCAGTGGCTGCCCGTACCAGTTGGGCCAGATGATCCAGATCTTGCTGGTGTTTAATTAAGTGGAAGGTCAAATCTCATTGCTCTTGACTTGAGGGAGCTGCTGCTGTCTGCACGGCAGAAGAGCTACACCCAGTCATTAATTTTATGGAGCAGGACTTTAATTGATTAAAAAGTTAAGGACTATGGGGAATGCATGGTAAGAGGCACTAGCATTTATTTGCTGTGATGTGGACTGGTGTTCAGTTGCATTCATTATGGATTTTAATATCGTAAAGTAGCACCTCACCTCCAGTGACGCGTTGTGACGTTTGTGGTTAGTGAGGCACTGACTCTTCCAGACTCTTTACAAATAAATAATTTACAATAAATAATTCAGTAGAGCAACCTAAATTAGAGCGTGCACTTTCGTTCCACATCCTCCATGTGTTCTTAATTTGCAATTCCACAATTCATACTCATTAAGTACAAAAGAAAGTACAGTCCATGACAAAAACATAGAAAGGTATGACACCTCAAGACTATTTTAATAGATTTGCTTGTATAATTGTAAATAGATAAAACTGGTTAAAATTTGATATAGAATCTTTGCTGTTGCTGTCAGAACAAAACAGATTCAAAAAGTAAACAGCAGCGAAGCACTTGTGGAGAAAAACAGCAACAGCAGAACAAGCATAATCCCCTGGTCTCACTCACGCCCCCTTCAGTAACGCAGAGGCACTGGCTGCGTCACCTCATGCTTTTTCAGTTCAGTTTTCCGCCAGATCAGCGACAGTAAATATGTTTTATACACATGTGAAATTTATTATCTAGACTATAGAAAGCAAGAACATATAATGAAAGTGTCTACAAACATTATATTGGTTTCTTGGTTTATTTATTTTATTTAATCATTATTTGTTTTTTATTTTTCATGATGACTCACACTCCTGTCCCCTGACCGCACGTCCCTGCACATCTGAGGAAAGATGATGATTTTCTTTTTGTTGTTTTCAGCTTTAATGTTACTGTGAAATTTCATGGAACTAAAAGTGACAATTACTTTTTTTCTTTATCATCTAAGGTTTACAGTATGTTAGTCTTATGCACACTGACTCTTTGAAGTAATATGTTCGTAATTTTGTAATGTGTAAAATGCACAAACAGCATTAAGAGACTTTTACACTGTTTTTTTATGGTAGTATAACTCATAGTGGCCCTTCACAAATAGTACTCTTTTACATGCATTACCATGTAACAAAGTGTCTCAAACATTTTTTATAAGCCTTTATAAGCTGTAACAGACAATATAACAATATTATACACACAGTTACTCGATACGCAATTTATGTTTGATGCAACCATAACTAAAACATTGATAAATCACTGATAACACAGTGATAAATACCAAATTATTATCACACATTATAAATTATTTGAACCTTTACATTTACTTGCAATTATTAACTTTACTTAAGTAAAGGTTATTACGCACAATACATTTCAGGTAAGCAATTAAAAAATCAGGCAGGCAGTCACTGGAAGCTAGTACAGCGTTATGAAAAGCAGTGTGACATGTCATTTTTCATTTGTTTTTTAACGCATCACTGCGTTTCGGATCACGTAGAGAGGTTTAACCGTGCATGATGGTAGCCCTGTCAGTTCGACATTGCAGTAGTCAAGACAAGAGATGACACGTGGCTGCACAAGGAGCTGGGAAGAATATTCAGAAATAGGGTTCGATGTTGTTGAGGGCAAATCACAATGCCTGAAAGGTGGGGGAATGATCAGCAAAGCTTAGTTGGTTATCAACAATGATTTCCATATTCTTAAGAGTCCACAGCCATCAGGGGGGGTGTTTCTATACAATGACCACTCCTGAAACCAGACTGGTTGACATTAAGGAGGTTATACAGAGATTTGGCCAGAAATGGAAGAAGAGAGACAGGTCTGTCGTTTTTAAGTACTATTAGTAGAGACGTTTTCACATTACAATAATGTGTTATATTTCTATAGCGCTAGATATTAAATGGGGGTAGAATAAAGTGTTATCTAGGAAGAGATTTTACCAGACACTCACAGGACTTTATTCACTGACTTTCTATTACTGCTTATCAGCTACACAGAACAGAGTATAGATTCCCTTGTTTCCCGCAGTTATCTATCATTAATGCGAGATGTCACAGTAAGGCCAGGAAGTCAATTAGAATGGATGTATTTCTGTGTGCTACAGTCATTTCTCTGTCTCGTGTTCACTGATGAATCTAGGCAACAGATACCCAGCTCCTCCGTTTCAAATGGGAGAAATCTTCCCTTGGAAATAATTCGTACAAACAAACATAGGCATGATGTGAAACCATGAGATGGCCAAACCTCTGGGGGAACTACTGTGTCAGATCCTCTTGATGGCTCCCTCTCAGGTCTTTCTTTATCAAGGTCCCATCCACCCGCAAGAAGCTCAGGTCACTGGCTGTAACCTCTTACCCTCTTAGGAATACAATTAAATAGGGAAACTTATATTTGGAATACAACTGGAATATGAAACTGTAATATGTCATGTGAAAACAACCACAACCTGTTCTTCCTCAAATGTAGCTCGTCACAGGGAATAAACAATACTCACTGAAGCGAGAAAGGTTATATTCTGAGAACATACAATTTACGCTCTTCTCATTCAGGTTGTTGAACCTATAGAAGTGAAACTCAGAACGCAATTAACTTTTTCTTTTTCCACAAGCTCGAGAATACAAGCACAACTGTTCCATGTGGTCAAAAGAGGTGTGGGTTTGGTTCAGTATTGCAAGCTGTCAGGCGTTCTCTCCTTTCCTGTCAGGAGGATCTGTCAGCTCTGCCACAGTTCTGTCTAATAAACCAAATCCACCGACCAGTAGGGTTTCCTGCCTCAAGGCTTCCTTGCCAAATAGAACAAGAGAAAGGGAAAGAACAAAAGATCAGTCTCAGTCTACACAGCTTCTCTTTATGCTATCATCCCTCTATCAGATCCTTATTTTGTGCTCAATTAAGGAATCTTACAGAGTGCCTTTCATTTAGCGTGTGGCAAAAGTGGCCTTATTCTCAGCGCTGTGCTCTCCACAGGGGCAGCGACAAATGAGGCCTTGTTTTTTAAAGGAGAGCATAATGAAGCGTTGTGGAGGCATGATACAAGTCAGATAATCCACAAGGATTTCAATTTTAGCACTGTCAAAAATTTGAAAGATGCGAATAAATGCCACAGTAAGGGCATAGCATTTGTAATCTCTCTAGAAGGTATTGATTCAGCGGTCCAGAATGATGCCTATACATGTCTCTGATTCTTTCTGTCTCAGGTGCAAGTGCAACCTGCATGCCAACAGCTGTGTGTTTGACAAGGGAAAGCTGGGCTGCGAGTGTGAGCACAACACCACAGGGCCAGACTGCAGCCGCTGTAAGAGGCACTATCATGGAAGAGCCTGGAGTGTAGGCTCCTACCTGCCAATACCCAAAGGGACTGCAAATATATGTAAGTATATCTGTATTTCAACTATTCAGTAGATAAAGACTGGACATGCAGCTAATTTACAAGTATTTCCTGGCCATTGAATGCTGGACCAGCTCTACACCCTGGCCAGGATCCTGGAAGGGACATGGGAGTTTGCCCAACCAGTCCACATGTGTTTTGTGGATTTAGAGAAGGCATTCAGCTGTGTCCCTTGAGGTATCTTATGAGGTTTCTCCAAGAGTACAGGGTACAGGGCTCATTGTTATGAGCCATTCCTCCTTACAGGAAGAGCAGGAGCTTGGTTCACATTGCCGGCAGTAAGTCTGACTTGATTCTTATTGAGGCTGGACTCTGCCAGGGTTGTGGGTTTTTTTGCGAATGATTTGGTCCTTCATCAAACAGCAAACTCCAGCTCTCACTAGAGTGGTTCGCAGCCGAGTGTGAAGCGGCCGGGATGAGAATAAGCACCTCTAAATCAGAAGCCATGGTTCTCAGCTGGAAGAGGGTGGAATGCACAATGAGTTAATTTGATAAGAAAACAGATGAAAATTGCCCATTGCCCCTGTTGCTCTTTCGGCACCAGAAAGGAGTGGACAGCTGCAATGAGAGAGAGGAGGGTAGCACTGTTTATTTCAGTATTCTGAAATGAAGCAACAGGCTAAAAACCATTGCTGAAACATCAATGCCTTAGTGTGGAAAATCAAAGATGTTCAGAGACTCATGACAAAATCATGTTTTCATTAACGGAAAGTTTGAAGGATGAGACATCAGGTGCAATCAAATGAACCAGACACTCATTTTGACATTGATAAATTATCTTGTGATCGTTAGAAAATGGTTTTGTTTTCTCGAGGTCACAAGATAATTAACTCGTGATTTCGATGATGGCATACAAAAACAATTGCGTCCACGGCTGTTCCAGCTTGAGTAGTCTAATGTTTCATTCATCCGGTATTAGATGATTGTGGATAGCAATGTGTCCAGTGCATTAACACTGAATTTTGCATTCGCACCTCAATTCCATGACAACTGTGAACTAATACTGGATATTTTTCTGCCTGTTCACTTGGTATCACTGAGGCAGAAGGTGCTCTTTTGCATTATCCCCATTATAATCTTGGACGGGAGCTGAGTCACATTTATCAAATCCCATGCCTGAGGCAGGGGGCTCATTGCCTCAATAAATCTAATACAGCCACTCAGGGATGTTGGTGGTGGACGGCCAGGCAAGGCCAGATGGTGGAAGATCTAACACTCTAGTTCTCCATTCACACTGATTCAGCTTTGTGTTCAGGAACGTTCATGGCAGCACTGGGACTTACAGCAGGTTCTTCAGTTGATTCGTTTGATTGTTGGACTTGAATTCTCAGACATGGTGCTCTGGTTAGATTTGTACAGAGATATGATATTGCTATTGATCCACTGTTATTGTGTGAGCAAATCTGTGCACTAACAGTGCTTTTTCTTGCTTTTCTTTGGGCTAGTGGTTAATGATGAATTGGAGGATCACACAGTAATTTGTGTGAGCACGTGTCTTGGTTGTGTGTGGTTGTGTGTGGTTGCGCATGCTTGCGTGAGCGCAAACCTGTGTGTGTGTGTGTGTGTGTGTGTGTGTGTGTGTGTGTGTGTGTGTGTGTGTGTGTGTGTGTGTGTGTGTGTGTGTGCGCGCACGCTTCTATGCACATACATTACATTTGATTGTGTGTGGGAGTTTGTTTGTGGGAATGTTTGTGAACTCTAAGGAGAAATTGCTGTATTTATCCCTGCACCTCTTCTGAGTTATGAGTCTCCCTGCAATGTGGTGCTCACTGTCAGATTGACAGGCCGTTATTAAAAAATCCAACACTTGGCCGCATCTGCACTGAACTGATGAAACCAAGGTCTAGCCATATCAAAAGCAATATTAGGCACTTGTTTGGCAGTGGCATAAAATGCAATAATGGTGCACATGGAAGTGACGTAACAATATTGGTCCCCCAGGTGTTGAATGAACGCACTTTTGTCTTGAATTATTCTTATTTCTCTCATAAGTAAAGCCCAGGTCCTGTGACATGCTTTTATCCATTATGTGAAGCTCATAATTCCTATGAGAATATTAAACATACAGCCCTTGTATCAAGATAAATATGCTGAAAGCACAAAATGTAATTATGGTTTAATAGCTTTCATTTGTCATCAAGTCTTCCTCTTTAATCATAGAAGTCATTTATCTCACAGGTAGAAACTGGGTGAGGTCTATTATATATTCAAATCCCTGCACTTGCAGATATATGGACATATGTGACCATTCATGTAATAAATTAGAGCCCAAAATGGAGCCTTGTGTTGCTATGGGCCCTTAGCTGTGAGTGGCAGAGTGAGTGAGAGATGAGGAAAAAGTCGTGTAAATCGTCTGCAGAACAGAAGAGGAATCACTTCAAGAATTACGTTGACAGTCCACTTTGCAGGGACCGTCGACTCATCTCGCGTTCCAAAGCCAGTTCAGAGGTTAAGATGGGCTGGGCTGAGAGTTTGATCAGGCTGCAGAACGTGTTTGGACTTAAACAATATTGTTTGCCCTCCATTTCTTACACAGAAAATGGGTTAGGCTTGCTTGCTTTCTTGCAAATTGGAACTTAAAATCAGTGGTTTTCTTGCTGCGGCAGTGTTGTGGTCTTTCCAACAGTTGTTGTGACAGTATAAATATGGTAATAGAGTGACAAATAGAGTGCAAACAACTTAAAAACCCCACTGAAATATAATCATAGAGAGACAAACTTGTGAAAAGCATCAGAAATTATACTAATTGTAGAGTAGAAATAGCCTGCTGATGGCATTAATATCAAACAGAAAGTGTTTCTTTCACTCTACCTCTACCTTTGCAGACAGGTTCAGGTGAGGTTTTCCATGTGGTATCAAAGTAAAATTGTCAGGATTTTTGACAATTTGATCGTAGATGATTACAACAAACATAGATGCGAGTCCACAGCAGCTACAGAAAACAAATTGTTGCAAATATGTTTATTCCAAACAAGAATGAACATGCTGATGAATAGAATTTTTCTGTTTACAGAGTTTTTATTCTGTAGACACTTCCTCATTGGTAGACATGTTATTATGATCAGGGGGAGGCAGGTGTTGGACTGTGCAATGGTGAGTTCTCTGCAGAGCCATGACTGCTGCTAATCAGTATAAACAGTGGAGACCAACTAGATAAATGCTGGTGAATTATTCAAGGCAGGAGTTTAGAGTAAATCAAAATAAGTCTACACTTTAATGAAACTTGTTCCTTTGCTCTTTCCGCAGGTATTCCCAGTAATCATGGACCAGTGCGTAAGTTGCTCAAGCTTTATAAATTGGCATGCTGACTAATGGTTTCCTCCCTCAGTGATGATTCTCTTATTGTGAAATTGTCGTACATAACTGTTATTGTTCAAGAATTTTTTTTTTTCTGTGTGAACTTTATTTTTATGACAGGAAATTAACCAATGCATGGTGTGAGAAACCATAACTTTTCCCAAATGTGTTTTAATAGTGTTACAGTAAAAACTGCGTTTAAACATAGCACAATTTAGTGATACTTACTACAAAATGTCTAGCTTGTTTAAATCACACATACATTACATTCTACTAACAGTTTTGCAAGGTAGAAATTAAACCAAATCACATGGTAAGAAAAATGCAATGTGGTTTGGAAAATATTCAGCAGTATCTTAAAGTATATTTAATGTATTTATTTAAATTAGTCAAATGTAAAATAAGAAAACGCTAAAACACCAGTATGGTCTAAGATTAAATATCTTGCTAACGCACAAAATACTGTAGGACTCCTGCATGTTTGGGGTAGTTTATCAGCAGGCACTGCAGAGAATGATTCCTCCTTTCTTCACTAGAATATTTGCTCTAAGCGCACAGACAGATATTTGCCGTAAGCCAGAGCAAAGAAAGCCATTTTTTATGAAGATGTGGTTCCCACCATGAATCCCTATTGCATGTTGATGCCTGAAGGTGACTTTGCATACTGGATAACAACCACAGCCACCATATGTACGTGTATTTACCTTTGTCTTTGTCTTTAACAATTCACCCATTCAAGCTGCATGCACACTCTTTTGCATTTTCCCATTTACTACTTCAAACCTATGGCAGACACTTTCCAATCATTCTGAGGTAAATCAGCCCAGATAACAGACAGTTTATAAAAAATAAAGTAGAATGTATGCATGCTGTCCCTGTGCTTTAACTACATAACAGCATGAATTACATAACAACTCAGTTTAATATATAACCTTTCCCATTTTTACACAGATCGAGCAAATGCTTCATCTCTTGGTGTTGCAAATCGTAACCAAGGTAGGCTTATAGGCTTTGTAACTTCAGCATGACATTAATAAAACGTAGACAGATTTGATTGTTTATTGATTGGAAATTTGGTAGAAAGTGTAATGTACAATATATAAATAACAGTAGGTTGTTTTTCCAAAGCCTAGATTCTTTCATCCTGCATGCATGCAAACACACGTTGTTTTTTTACAATACAGACCTTTTGATTTGAGAACACCGGACCTCATGATCGCCAAGTCCACAGCCTCCTAACCTATTTGATCATGCCCTCTTTTTAATTACCCAGAATGCTCTCTTGGGGTGCACCCTTTCTGCCATGATCACAAGGAGAAAAAAAGGAGGAGGGGGAAGGAGAGAAGAGGCTCCAGGGGGGGTTTATGTAGATTGATCTCCAGCTATCTCCAGCTAATCCTCAGACCCAGATATCTTGTGTTAAGTCACATCTGCACCAGTGCTCTCACATCCAGAGGAGGAAAAAATACACTTTCGGAATTTCCAGCCCTTTTCTCACTCAAACTGCATTACATACTGACACTTTGTCTTGTCCTTTGGCGTAACATATTAATGCTAAAGGTATCTCTTAGCTTAGGTATAAGACAACGGTCTGCGTAAGACACAGATATATACACCTAGATGCCAAGATGCTTCTGAAATGCATATGTCGTCATATTGGTTCAGGACTCTCTTCTGTACTGGCTAGTTCAAGTAATAGGAAACAACTGATTTTTGTGCTGGTTTTGATGCTGTAATGAAAGAAAAGGCAAAACCAAAAAATAGGGAATAATATTTCACTGTCAAGAAATTATCTTCAGAATATTTTACAGTTACGAACATGATGTAGTAAATGTTTTCTTAAGCTATCATTAAATGAGAGCGAATACTAAGGGAAGCTAACTATCAGATGAAGAAAACAGCTTTATAGTTCTATTTGAAAGTAACATAGTCTATAATGAGTTGAAACCTTTGTGGTCTTAAGTAATGTTAGTATGGACCCCCTACGCTATAGCGTTTTTTAAACTGTTTCATGATAATAAATGACACACCGTGACTTATGCATCATGTCACAGCATAAGAATCACAGCATGTGATGTCCTTTTAATTCCCAAAAAATGAATAAATACAATTATAAAATAGTTATAACGTATTACTCACGTAAGTACTCATTTATATTTGAAAATTCTGATGGATGATTTTTTCACTATTGATTGATTAATTTGTGACTTATCAGAAAAGCTGTTTATGGTTTCAAACTGTACTATTACGTGGCAGATTATAATATAATATTTTATTTACTCTGCATCTGACCTCACAGGATGTGAGTATTTGCGACATCCTGGTTATCTGCAACAAGCCTCATATCTTTGGTGTGTTGCAACATCACTGTTTCAGGCAGTACTATTTTATCTTTTAACTAAACCTAACACAGATTTTTTTTCCTACCCCTAACCCATAAAGTCAGTCAAACTATGATGTTGCAATTGTGCATCAATTAGTGACACCAAAGCGTACTTTTAGTGTTACCTAAGTTTCCAAACTTACAAACTACTTCTTTAATGTAGCTTTCTTTCAAACTAATTGTTTATTATAACTTCGGTCTTTTGTTTTGCAGATTTGACTTGATACACATTTACTGGCACAGCATTTGTTCTTGAGTAAAAGGAAAATCAGGCACTTTTTTCCGCTGTGCAGCTGACAGTTAACACTGAACTTCAGAGCCTGGAGTCATGACTAATGATGAAGCTTCATTTTAATATGATAATAGGAGGAATGGGTGTACACGGGTTTCAGTTTACCCTGACATCATGGCAAGATATATTGATCCAGTGTAAGTGAAGTAACACTATTCTGTCTCAGCATATATAATTGGCAGATCCTGTATCTGAAAACTGTCTCCATTTATAGTTAATTGTACTGGTGAATCTATAGTTACAAAATCTATTTAAACATATTAAATACAGAGCTATAAATATGATTTTTCGCCTAAATGTAAATAAATTGAAGTGCTTAGTGTCAGTCCTTTTAAAAAAAAAAAGCTTTTTACTGTCAGGCTTTATAACTGCAACAAACCTCAGTGATTTGTGTAATAGCAGATCTGTTGATATGATAGGGCAAAATTCTATAAGGTTACTTATTAAGTAGAACTTTTTTGTACTAAATAAGATCTAGATATTTTACAAAAAAGAGCGACAGAAGCTTAGATTCTGAACATTGATCTTTGATTAAATGGTATCATGCTGTGATTTTCTCAGATACTTCAGTTGCAGAGTAAATGCGGGCATCACAAGTTGTAGAAACATGTCAAAACAGAGGAAACTTTTCAGTATCATACAATATATGTGTCCTAATTGACATAATAATCCAATCAGTAGTGTATTACACACTGCAATACTGTACAGCACAACAATGCATGTTTAAAAATACCTTTCAAACGCATCATGCTTTCTGGTACACAAGAAACAATTTGACACTCAATTCAACTATTTGTCTTTCCTATATTTCACTTTCATGCTATTGCTGTGTTGCATTTTCTCCATGTTGCTTCGTGCAACACCAAGGCTCAAGGATGGATCTGTCATAACAGTTATACTGCTAAAATGTCACACATCTGAGAGAGGTGTGAGCTGCACATATGGCTCAGAGAGGGTACGCTGGTGCTTAGCCAGGACTCAATTGCTGTGTTCTCACTTGCTGCCAGCACAGGTCAGTGAGTGAGGGATGTTACATGGGAGAGGTTTGTTGACATGCCTATGTAAGATTATCAAAATAGCATACTGTGTATCATATTTCTTTATGTGATATTAAAACAGCACTCAACCTGTTCTACTCATCAACTTCAGAGTACTTGTCACAGTTGTATAATGTTCTTTGCAGCTCTGGGGGGAGCTTTCCAAAGTCAATTTTTTCAAAAGTTGAGTTTGACACCATGGGCATTTTCCATGTGGGGGGTGTCTAATGAGATATGCTATCGAGTAGCCTTATGGGAGCTATACGAGAGACGAAAAGTGAGAATATTTGAAGCTTTGCTACTTTATTTGTTTTTGATTGTTCTTTTATTCTTTTGATTTTCTATTCTTAAAATCCATGTCATTTATGTATCCTTTTATGTATCGTTTTAATGGAAATGCAATACAGAGTCATACATTGATACATTGAGTGATCAATGTTAATATTTAACAATTACAACTAAATAAAAATGCCCCGTTTTACTACTTTCTGATGATTGCTATTTCACTAAAGTCCCGTTAATATGCACTATGAAGCACAAAACCATAAAGTGTAATGTTCACCTTATCCATAATAAACAGTAATTAAAGACACCATTTTGCAGACTATATTGTTGAGACAACATTTCTCCAGTCACAATGTAAGATTCTTGAGTGACACAAAATAATAGATTTATTTATGTACTCTATTTTGTCATAACATTAGATACTATAGGAGACTAGAGTCCTCTAAGACACAACAGACTTAAGCCTCCGCACAAGCAAACTAATTCATCTACAGATGCTTTTAAAAAGGTAATGGTCCTGAGGGTCTGCTGGAGGACACAGACTATCCTTCAGCCACAGGCAACAAATTTAATGTGTAGAATAGACAAGGGAGACCCAGTCAGTCCCATGGAAGTTTCTACCGAAACACAAAGCGCAGGTGTTTTCCATTAGCTGTAAAATAAGATGGCCCGATTTGACATCACTGATTGTGGTGTAGACATGAGGCCATTAAAGTTTGAACCCACTGAGGACGGAGCCGCAGCACTTTACGATTCAGGTGTGCGTCTTCGTGGATTAAAAGATTCAAGCACAAACACACTCAGATGGTCATTTTGTTGGATAAAATTAGATGTACAGTACATCTGGTGTGACAAATATGGCATGGTTTTTATATTTACTTGTTAGCAAACAGTGGTTCATGGAGCAACATAAGCATTTATTCAAGTTATTTAGCCCTCCTATTCATGGGAGATGAATTGGTGCCTGACTAGGGCACAAAGAGGCCTGGTTAACTTCCTTAATATCAACACTTATACTAATTAAACCTCGTTCACAGCTGCACTACTGCCTCTCATTATGAAAATGATCAAAAATATGTTCATGATGTTCAAATGCATCTCCACTATAATTCGTTTTCAGCATTGATTTCCCCTTTAAAGGAAAATAAAACAAACAGCTTATTTTTAAATTTGATGTGCATATTAAGGCTTGTTGTGTACTTTCTGTTTCAGCTAAATATAACATCACAATGTCATATTCTCAGCATCAGTTCATAGAATTTTCACAGCAGAAAAATGTGTATCTATCTAAAATAATCAATGACAAATGTCAGATTTTGGTGTCAATCCCTGAATCATAAAGCAGTGGCTTCTTGAAGGACTCATTATTTTGCACTAGTGAGAAATAGTTATACGGGGACTAATCTATCACGCAACACAGCCATAAGACCTTCTGCATTTTAAGTAGGGAGTTAAAGTGACTGGAACAACTTCTATCTATTCCAACAAAGCCGAAACACCAAAACTGCTCAGAGTGGTCTGGAAGTTGAGTCATGGCAACTGGACTTCTTTCTTGACGAAGCTGCTTGGATGAGTAGTAATGCTTAACCTGGATGACTGAGAATCTTCACGGACATTTCTCAGGGTGGTCAAAAGTAGAGACAGGCTACGCATTGATAGTGAGTCTACCAACAGAATAATTCGCAATTTTAATTTACAACTCATCACAAAGTTATTGGAAGTCCCATTTTGATATTGAAATCCTGCATCCACAGGTGGAATTTCCATTTAAAACACGACCAAGACCAGTGGTGTCTGTGTGAAGTGGGTTAAAATCATATTAAGTTAAATGCAGTACCAGTGCCCTTTTAATCAGTTTTGGCAGCAGCAATGATGATTTGTTATTTTGGTGCATGAGCCACATCACAGAAAACCAAAAATGTGATTACTATTTATGCAGGGAGAGAGATCCAATTATACTGAAATCTCTTGGCAAATATTACCTCTTGGAGGATTTCACCTCTGCCAGCAGAGAGGCTTCCTTGGATAATTGAGTCGTGAGTTTTTTGTCTAGAAATGTGAATATTACCTTATGTGGTCCTAATCGGTAAATATCAAAACAAAGAAATGTTCAGTGGACAGTAGAACAGTGCACTCCTGGACATGTTTTTCTTCCAGAAGTATTGTATTGTTTGTTGCAATGTAAACCGCTGAGAAAAAAATAACAGCAATTGGTGCTTAACCTGGAAGAATGTATTTACACATCAAAGGTAGGAGTAGTGTGGTGGAGCCAGGTGTGCATCCCATGTCTTCTTCTGTTGCTGTGTTTTGAGTGTCATTGTGCCAGAGGGAAACACATTTTAATTCTACTATCCTGCACAATGGGGCTGCTTCACAATACTCTGACATCCTTTGATACACTAATCATTAATTTCACCTCATCACTCCAGTGGTTTGTTTGCTCTTTTGTTTTGCCAGGCTTATTTGCACTAAAGTCCCCATGGTGCTCCTAAAAATATCCATAAAACGTCTTTTTTTTCCATTCGCGTGATGGGTTTTCAAAGGCTGTAGACTGCACTCCAGTTTTCATATCGTGTTTGTCTTGGTTATCTGTCTTCTTCCTCTCTGTACTACTTCACAAAGTCCTTGGCTTCACCCTCCCTAATGTGTCAGTTGTGCTCTAAGGACACATAGCAATGCAGACAGGACAAGAAGAGGCAGCTTGTGCCCTGTGAACCTGCCTGTTCATGTTCTCTGTCAGCCTATCACTGAGCGATCTATTAATCACCCATTCCTGTCTCCCCTTTTTGCTTTGTCTCTTCAGCTCGGGTGTGTGACAACGCGATGCTGCGCTGTCAGAACGGCGGCACGTGTCACCACCATCAACGGTGCCATTGTTCCCCCGGCTTCACGGGTGTCCTGTGTGAGAGAGTTCGCTGCCAGGGCCCCGGGGAGTGCGATGACCAATTGTCTGGACAGGCCTCCTTCCATCTTCCCCACATCGGTCGCCAGCTCGCTCTTATGCTTGTACTGCTCCTGCTATTGATTGTTACCCTTTGCTGAGAGGCCTGAGCGGTTTCCCATTCTCAACCAAACCCTAAGACCACATATGTTGAGAATGAACTCTCAACCTTATGGACATGAATGACAAAGGACAAATGGACCAAGGCCACAGTGGTGGGTGAAACTGTTACAGTGTGTGCACTGATCTATTTTACTGATGGATAGAAGGATTTATGAAAGGATTGGTGGAGGCACTGCTGTCTTACAGCATCACAGAGGAAGCGACTGGAGCCTTTGTTTTTTGATTATGTCATTGGCTGATACTTGATTAAAAGCAAACTGGAGACTCAGACAGAGCTGCCCACATCCTGGGAGCAAACTGTACAAAACTAGACACACAATTTCTAAGTATCATCTGAAGTTATTGAAAAATAATAATGCGAACGGGACATCGTAAAACATCTTGCCTCACTGCCTCCTTTCTTACTTGTTACCTTCTCCTCTCCTCTCACTTATCTCCCCTTCCCCCACTCTTCCCCTTTTCCCTCACTTTCTCCTTCCTGTGCTTTGGTGACTCTGGTGATTTTATTTTGCTGAAGGGTGTCTGTTGTTTTGCCAATGCTACACATGTATTATTATCAAGCCTCTTGACAAGTACCAATGCAGTACTTTTTCCTTTTCTTTGTAGTCATGCTTGAGCTCACCTATACAGGAAAAAAGTTGTAACATACTGTAACTGTATTTAATTTTTGTATAAAACAGATATTTTCATGACTACGCAGAACAAAAAGATGTATTACTTGTTTTCTATTGCTGCCAACCTATCCTATATGTGGACTATGAGTGCATAAGGAGTTTGGTTGTATTATTTTGTTGCTTATGTGGCACATGGTTCTCTTCAGTTGAGAGCTGCCATCAAAACTATGTTTACATACGCACTTACACAATACACTTCCACCAAAGGGAAAAAGAAAAACATGTCTTTGTCTTGTTGTTGAACAGTAGTAATTTTATTAAGTAGTAACATGACATCTGACACAAGATGTGTACAGACTGAAACAGTGTATTGTAGATAGATACAACCAATGACAGTAGCTGAATGTCATTTGAAAAGGATTTTGGAAAACTATCAATGCCAATTTCTGACCAACTCACTGATCTAAATAGCTGCTGATAATAATACTGTATATCAGCAAACAATTAACTTCCTGGTTCAGCATGAAGGCTGTGTTTTTTTTTTTTCTTCTTTGCTGTAAACCATCCTTGATGTGCTCAAAAAATGTATAGGGGGGAGGGGGAATCTGAAGAAACTCATGCCAAAATCCCATCAGCTTTATGTAAATTAAAGAAGAAGACATGGAAAAAGGGAGATTGCACGGCTGTCGCAGAGGTTGTCCAGCTCAAATCTGTAATCAGATCTAATCCGTGAATCAAATGGGAAGAGGAGAAGGTTTTCTGAGCTGGCATAGCTGAAAGCTCACATCCTGCTGCGGGAGCCTCCGCGAAGCGACACGTTCAGGAAATGAGCTTTAATACACGGAGGGTCAATGAATAGAAATGAAGTTGCATCCCGCTGGGTGACATATTGCGCACTGAGACCAATTTCATTTGAGAGATTAATTTTCCTCCTGAGGTTGTCATGAAACACCTAATTGTGTTAGAGTCTACTGTAAGTGCCTCTCATTAAATGACACTGTCAATGAAAAGAGAAGCAAATGCCTTTTTTGACAGAGATTCTTGCCTTGGAAACTAAGAAAAGGTATTTGAAATGGATCAATATCCCTGTGGAAAATAGCTAACTGAAGAGGAATTGATGTTATTTAGCCAGCAAAGAAAATCATATATTTTTGAAAGGGAAAATAAAAAAAAAAAGCTCATTGTCGGCATAAATCTTCTGGAGACACAAAGCTGTGTGACAATTTATTTCAATTACAAAATAAATCATCAGTTAATTCTTGAAAATTCTTATTTGCTTTCCCCAAACAGGAATAGTCCAATAATAGGTCATCAATGTAATGTAGGCACAGCATTGACTTCACATGTCAAGGTATGAATTTGTTCGCATTAGGAACAATAGTTAGTCTTTTCAATAAATATTCCAAAATCACGAGGGCAAAATCTAATTAATTATTACTTTGTTTATCTATCAGACGTTTAGTTTAGCCAGTGGCTAACTATCAACTGTTGTGATTAAAATGACTGGCCAAGTCATATCTTCTACTTTATGGGGTTATAGATTTTAAAGTGTTCATTCACAATAGCACATTTACAGTACCATTTTGCTGCTGCATAAAACCAGTCTGCATGCTGTCAGGGTTAAAGGTAGTATTAATTCTATGTAGGATTTTGGGACAGCAGACAAATCTGTGTCAGGTTTTCCAAACACAGTCTAAGAAAAGTCTCTCCTATAATGTTAAAAGTGAAAAAAATTTTGAGCATGTGAATTGGTTTTTAATCTGACATCCTTGGGACAGCTTTACCTCAGTCTTTAGCATAGCTCCATGTACATATTCATGCACTTATAGACAAGACTTTTTTTTAAAAAGAGTTAACTAGAAAAGCAAGAAGTCAGTAGTATTTCAACTAGCTTCATTAGCCATCTGGCTACAGCTGATAAAATCTGTTAACAACAGTTGGGCAGGATTGACAGTCACTGGTTAGAACTGCGCCGTCTGCTTTTGTCTACCCCGTCTGAAATGAAGGACCTATTGTTTCACAAATCACTCAGACTTTCAACGCTACATTTGTAATGTTTGTGAACTGCATTTGTGCTATGCGAGAACAGAAAACTTGATCTGTACCAGCAGTAAAGAAGAGAAACAGGAATTAGGAGAAGGTCAACTTCCACATCAACCTTCCAGATGTGACTAAACCTGACAGACTATGTTCTTACCGCAAATACAGTAAGAAAATCATATCTATCCAGCATTACTGTTGTATCGCCTTCTGTGATTTAATATACTGTTCAAGGTTCCTCTGTCCGAACTGCTCTTCAGAATGTGAAGTGGCGTACTCGAGACTGTTTGTGGTGACAGTTGGATGAAAAGACATTTTAAAGCACTGTGTAAGGGCCAGAATGTGTGCGTGTGTGTGTGTGCGTGCGTGTGAAAGAAAATTACCTTTATGACATGTTAGTGCAATAAAATTGGTGTATTATGATACTTGTGCCTGACTTTGGGCTGTATTTGGCATTTAGCACAAAAAGTTTTAAGGTTAAATCCAAGTCTCTTGCACTTAAATGCAGATTATGACACACAAAGGTTGATGAACAACTGAACGGAGACCACTGCTCTGCTTCAAGAGCAGAAGCAACACACTGCAAGCAATGGCATTCTTAACCAAAGAGAGAATATGAGCACCATTATTCCTCTACATGGCCTGTGTACTGTCAGAGTATGGGCATGCTATACTTTATAAGGTTTTTGTTATTCCTACACCAGGATTAGAAACAGAAAAGGGGCAACTACAACATGCACACTGGTATTGAGATTGAATATATTTTCAATTCAGTTCAATTTCAATTCAGTTTTATCTATAAAGCTCCAAATCACAGCAAAAAGTAATCTTGAGGAGCTTTACACTGTAAGGTTTAAGACCTTACAGAATATATACAGTAAGTATATACAGAATTATATTTTCAAATATTAAGACTAAACTGTGTGGCATGCAGATTTCTTTTAAATTTGTATTTATTTTTTTACCAGAGGTCAGAATTAAGTGTATGAACACAAGATCTCAGGATTTTGCTCACTAGTTATGTTCCCTACTGTTCTGTGTCACAGCAACACCTTGTCCTTCCTCCTTTCACTTCTAAGACTCAGGAGGGGGTATTAAAAGGACATTTTCAGACGGGAGCAGTCCTTGTGTTCTGCCACTGTCAGCAGTGGAGGCACCAACAGAAAGTTACATAACACATGACGAGAGGTATTCAGTATCTAGGAAAGGAGAGGTTAAGCAACACGACTGGAACATTAGCAAGCCAATATCTAAATTCAGGTCAAGGGAAGTCATTTTATTTATTTATTTTCTATTTCCCTGCAAAAGATCCACCATGTGAACAAAAACACACCTAGTTTTGCAAAATGATTGCTTAACTTGCTGCACATACACTATTTAAGACAGTCAGGAAGTAATAACGACATTTGAACCATTAAAAGGTGGTCGTAGATAAACAGACAGGCTGAAGAGCATTCTTGAAAAACCACACCTGATCATATATGTATAATGCATTTTACTGTATGTAGTTGTAGTCATACTCACTCCCCAACATCTATAGGATTTTTCTCTGTCTTCAGACTAATCAATTTTTCAGCTCCAATGGAAGAAATTGTATCGATCCCATTTATGTGGCAACACATCAGGAATGGCACTTATGGAGGGGAGGGAGCAGCATGCCATCTGCGGCTTTATCAAGCTCCTATTCACATCCCTGACATCGAAAGGACAGCTGGTGGGGGGTTTGCTGCCTTGGCACACTGGCCCAGAGTACACTAGAATCAATAGACAGATCAAAGAGGAAGTTAAGCTTCCTATGCTGGATCATAATGGAAATACCTTTTGCTCTACTGCTCTTTCAGAGTTCTTGGGCCCGACTAAACTGTAAGTAATGTCTCCACCCGGCCATTATCCAATAAATCAAAAGAGATGTGAAAACTACAATTGTTAAATTGTCAAGTTACAGAGCCACTTGTTTTATCTGAAGCTATCATTCTACTACTATATTATGTGGGCTGATTGTCAAATAGTTTACCCTACAAATAATTTATTCAAAATACATAGATCGCTCTAAGCAAAGCTAAAGCTCTAAAAAAAATAAAAAAAATCAGCTTTCTGGTCACGACCACAAACCAATCTGACGTCCCCCTATTTCAATACAGTATAGGGCAGCAGCAATCAGTTTTTCAGCTACAGATGGTAACCCTATTCAGTGTCAAACACGATCACAGCTCGTCTGTTTGTTTTTTTATTTTTCTCAATGCCAAATGCAGCACCTCTGGCCTTCGGTGCCACACCTATATTGCAAATCAGCCCCGGCTAGGATTGGCACCACGAGCTCTCAAAACCCTGTTGAAGAAATTATTTATGTATCACACTGACGGCATGCATAAATAAAAGATACCTTTCACAGTCTGTTCCAGAGTTCCCAGAGCTGGAAAACAAAATGGTTTATCTTGATTTTCTCCCATACTGGGAGAGATGTGGGATTTGTGTTGTTCCACGATTTCATCATAAACACCTCTGAATGGGAAAACAAAAATAACATGCCTGTCAACTGTATAAATGATTATCATCTGTTCCAAAGCACATGCAGACCGTTATAATTTGCTTTACAGAAGGTGTCCTAAAAATAATATACATACATGCATTTCTTTTAGTAGGCACCAGATGGGTTGAGTTTGCGAAATAGGAAAACACCCACACCAGATAGAAGACAGTCTCAGTAAGTATCTGAGATCCAACTGAGTAATTTGCACTTGTACTATAAGATTAAGTGGACGTTTGTGCCAAAAGTAATGAAATCCCTCCAATTTGCAGTACAAGAACTGATATTATGTGAACCTAATACAGTTGCTGTTAGTTCTGTCAATCTGAATCCTCTGTTAAATTTGTTAAAATATTGTCAGAAGTTGTTATTTTAACAAGAAAGTATTTGTTCCTCACTTGTTACAGACCAGTGTTGACTGTGGCACTAGCTAATCCAAGCACTGTTGTCTCTTGTATTGAAGGAAAGAGTGGCACAGGTGGCAGCGGTGGCTCAAAATCCCAACACAAAGGGCTGGTACAAAGACGCAGTTAGAGAAGAAACAGACACACAGACAGATAATCAGAGAGGCAGACAGACAGACAGGGACATGAGGAGAGGTAGTTTTAGAGGCAGGCAATGGACGCGCACACACACACACACACACACACAAAAGAGATTCAAGTCAGAGTGGGGAGAAATAAAGGAGGGAAGACAGAAGCTTTCATCACAAAAGCCTACCATGAAACAATGGTTCTCCTGATGGAAAGAGGCAGCAGTAAACACGAACATGCCTGTTTGGCAGACCTGGAGGATGGGATTGAATGAAAAAAAAAAACAAGACAGAGGGAGAAGGAGCAGGAGGGGTAGGAGACAGACAGGCCTTGCCAAAGCGCTACCCATGACAAGGAGCACCACCTCGTTAAGCCTGTCCCTGGGAGTCACAGGCAGATGCTCTGCTTTTTGTATGATAATGACCGACCTGTTAAGCAGCTACAGTAGCTGCGTCATGCTCTTTTGAACAACCACTGACCTCAAGTCTGTCACTCGCATTCATGCCAGTGGTAGTTCCAACCCGCCACACTCAGAAGCTGCTCGGTGCACCACATATTTTACACCTCCAGGCCTGGATGTATTAACATTACCCTTTAAAAATTTTGCACAAAAAAGGCTGTCCGCCGATATGTTCCTTATAATTTTGTGTTAGGCTTCTATGCTTGGCTGCGCTGCATGTGGGCTTCACATTGAGTGGCTCCAAATCCACGATCACCAATTATGTCTAAAAAACTTTGAAAACACGCTCCCTAGCCTGTGCAAATTGGTATTAAGAATCTGAAAGTGTTTCCCATTAATGCACATTTATCCACCATTTTACATTTAGGAGACACACTGCTGTCGAGTATCAAAGCACAGGCAGCACATGGAGCCATGAGTCAAGAGGAAGCAACTAGCGTGATAGAAAGGAAAAGAGAGAGATAGACAGAGGAGGAAAGAGCAGCAGTTCTCTGAGGATTAGCTCATTTAGACTGCTTTGATCTGTGAGATCTTAATTGCTGGGTAGCACTGATAGAGTCCTCACAGAGACTTAGTAACACCATCCAGGCGAGCAGGGAGGGTGGTCCTTTCCCTACCTTGTCTTCTTCGTTTCTTTTTTCTCTGGATAAATTAATCTCAATTCTTGGACATTATTGCATTTCTATTAATTATTATACCATTACATTAAAACGCTCAGCATGCTAGTATGCTCACAATGACAATACTAATAAGGTAATGTCTACCACATTAACCATGTTTGACATATACTCCCCTGTGACAATATACAGTGTCATAAATATATCATGTGCCAGATCATTCACCAACACTTAGCAGTCACTTGTTCCTATTGTTGCCAACCTTGTCTCATAGTACCTGCTGCCTGCTTGCCATGTGTCATCTAAGGCATTACAATCTTTGTTAATTGTGATAGCATAGTAACATTTCATTATGTGCTTTTAAGTCAAGGGGCAATCAGAATCAGTCTTTGAGAGGAGTGCAGTTCACTCAAAACCTAAACAAAAATATCTATACTAAAGGAAAAGTCCAAGTCCAAGGTTATAAAACATGTCATGGCAATTAATGGAAGAAAGTCAGCAATTTTTAAACCAGCAGCATGCCTAAGGCTCCAGCCCTGTTAATGTGGACAGAAAGAGACAGCATTTATACCCAGATTCCTTGAACTAGTCAGCTGGTGGATGCTGCCTTTGAAATATCTTTGTGATCCTTGTGCTCAACCTACCATATTCCCCATCACCACCTTTAGATTGTTCCCAGAGATTCAGCAAGTTATATTTTAGCTCTATCTTTCACTGTCCCCGTGTTAAAGAAACATCATCTACTTTGTATCTCATCTCCGTCTGGTCTGCATTTATTGAAGGCGCTTCACACTGATGGAGTTTCAGTAAACGGCTGCTTTCTCAAGAACTATAGTGTACATTTGAAATGGACTCTTCACTGAAAAACATTATTACACCGTTGCAACATGACATCGTGCCATTTCTGCATTCTAAATGATAATATATAGTTTTAAAAAATGTGTTTTCAGGAGTGGGCAGCTATAAAAATAGTATTTAAAGTTATTATTAGTGCTCCATTGTGGCCACTATAGATCATA
>JAUYWH010000009.1:15888110-15947610 GCA_034779795.1 Ctenopoma multispine | reverse complement strand
ATCATATATCAAGTAGCTGTAGTTTTATCATTTTGTAAGGAGACTGATGGTCACAAGTCAGCAGCTGAATATAAATCTTACAGATAAAGTCTTTCTGAGCATCAAGCCCTTTAGAGAGGAACGGAGAGCTCACCATATTTGAGGGCAGCTTCAGCTTTTGCTAAATCCCTGTTTAACCCCCATATAGAGATCCAGAGAGGCTGACTGGCATAGACCGGGGGTTAAAGAGATCATTCAGACAGATGAAGATGATGCATGGCTTCCTTCTCTCTGGCTTTTGTCTCACATGTATACACATACCCACCCACACCCACACACACACCCCTATATACACCATCCTTTTTCTCCCTGTACTTTATCTACTTCATGCAACCTTGTCCACCTATTTCTCTCTCTCCCTCTGGTTGCTGTCCAACTTCTCTGCTGTCTTTTATCTCTTTGACTAGGAACAGACAGATTAAGGAGAGAAAGAGTATTAGGGGAGCCATTCTTTCTGCTTTGTGACGAGAGGGTTACTGTTAATGCAGCACAGCCCTTCCTCTGCTGAGTTTGGTCATTAGGATGGCTGCAGAGCAATGGGGGGAAAAGTAAGCCTGAAGGAGTGTTTACATTACAAGAATACTGATAGTGTGAGGTGTATAAATGCATTCTCACATTTGTCAGAGCATTTTTACTTGAATCTGATATTGTAAAAATCCATTCAGTACAAAAGGAATAAATTAACTGTGCATAAAAGAGAAGAAAAAGGACATCAACTGAACACATTAATGAGGAGCAGGGATCCACTGAAGGACACAATATAGTACAAACCAGTTAAAATACAAAATCTATAGATCGTTTCAGAAGTTGCAAACTAACAGTATGTAGTTAGTAGGCTTAATCACAATAAAATTTAGTGAAGCTATTGTTGAATCTGTTAAACAGACATTAATGTACCTGCAGCACATTCTGACCATCAAAAGATGAGGAACTCATTATCTGAAGGTAAACAAATGCTTTGGGGCTTAAAGGGAAAGCCATGGTATTTTAAAATATAAATCTCACTGCAGGCAGGAAAAGGGGCAATCTGTGAGTAATGCTTACACGCAGACGGTAAATGGTGGCAGTGTCACATTTCACAAATGACTGTTGCCTACAAATTGGGAGATAAATTGGGTTTTAGTTCTAAAGAGCTCTCTCGTGCTCATATATGGGTTCCTGGCATGGAGTTGTGGTAATTACTCATATGTGTCAAAATTAACATGAACAGATTGATAATTTCAGATTCCTATTTCAGTAACACAAATTTAGACACAAAAACATAGACTTTCGCTTAACTTGCTCGTTGCCAACCAGAACTGTCTTCGTGTGTCTGTTTTGTTCTGTTTAGCCATTATTTGAGCCTGTTCTCCATCCCATCTCCACAACTATATGAGACACGCCTGTGATTTGTGATGCAACTGCAAAGCCTTAGTTCCTGCAATGTAACATTTGTCTGAAAATGGAAAAGTGGCCTATCAAATTTCTAAAGTACAATTCAAAGAGTATGCTTTTATTAAATATTGATGCCACACACATCAGTATCACTTAACGCCCTTGTGCTACCTTGCTCTACAGTGAACAGCTGTTACATCACCCTTGAATCATTCATTCTGAAACCCAAAAGAGTTGAGGTAAACACAAACTCTGTGGAATGTAAAAGGGCTCTCTGGTTTCCGCAGTGAATGATCAAAAGATGAAGCAGCTCACAGTAGTAAGGAAAGACCTATAGTTCCACTTATGCATGCACCTCACACATGCACTTTTCAAACTTATTTGGCTTTGTAATTCCGTTTATGCATAGTTTTTTCTCTTTGACTTCACATAATTCACATTTTTTTATTTGCCTCAAGAGGCAAGACATGCCTCATAAAAGTGGTACTTAAAGATGAGGTGGTGTTTTAAATAAACACTGTTTTTAAAAAGAAACTATAATAAAACAGGAACAAAAGCTACTACTTTGTCTACTTTGTCTCCCGACAGCAGAGAATCACTGTCATTAAGACTGCAAACATGAGTGACAGCTCTATCTTTCGCACTGTGGTGCTGAAACCTTCCATTATTTTACAACTTCAAATAACATTTTGGTGATTGCATATAAATATAACAATTCAAATATAGTTCAAATCCTAAACAAAAAGTTGAACACAAAAGTCTGAACAGCCAAGAAAGCTGTAATGTTCCAACAACATTCAAAGCTTCTCAGCTCCTGCATTTCAATTTGGTGGTGTACCTGGACAGCGGGCTGTCAGCAGGATCTATGTTCCAGCTGGGTGAGTGAGCCTTCTCAGTATCGAAACATGATGACAGTGAAGGCAAGTCTCACACCAGCCAATAGAGCCATCAATAATAAGACAAGGTGAGTTGGTAGGGAGGGGGGAGGGTTATCTGGGAACAGCACATGCACTTCCCGGTGGGCTGCGGGGGCAGACAGGGCTGCAGAGAGGCGAGATATGGCGTGACGCTCCTGGAATCTGTGATTTGACATCTGCTCAATGTAAGAGTCTGTCAGAGGGCAAGAGAAGGTTTCTGAGGGCACTGTCACTTCCTCTTAAGTCCGAGTCTCTGGGTTTTATCAAAGAGATGCGACTTGCAGGGCACAGAGAGTGAGTGAGCAGCATGGAGCTCAGTGGAGGCGGTCAGCTTTGAATAGGTGTCATTCAACCAACAAAAGTCAGTCCTCCTCTTCCACGTAGGTAGAGGGAAACCAACCCACCTGAGAAGCAACAAACAGAACACATTTTTTATACATGCACTTAACTATGCAAATATTAGACTGCATAGACATTTTATTTATATGTTTATCTCCTAAATTTGAACAGCAAATTGTTCCCACTTCACAGTAGAATGTACTAGGAACACAAAAACATCAAGTATTAAATAAAAAGTATACAGAACTTTGCCAAAGTGACAGGATCCTACAGCAAACCTACCCTGCCATCAACCTCTCCCTTCCACCATCCACTGGACACCTTGGTGTGGACTTTGATAATGTCTCCCTGCAGCAGTGAAAGCTCCCGTGTGTCTCTGGAGCAGAAGTCATAGCGTGCTATGGCGATTCCCACTACCCTGGGAGAAAACACTGAGATAGAGAGTGCTTTTATTGGGAGACATCTATGCAAAATTTCATGTTTATTCTAAGATTATTCTCACAGATTCACAGTCATTGGACCACTAAGAAGTACCACACTAACAAAATCTTGAATCACTTTTTGGACAAAAAGGTCAATCAGAATCTAATCTAAGAATGTGGTCTTCTGATTTTCCTCCACATCGCATAACCTAACATTTACAATTACAGGTAATACTCTGAAACAACAGGTAAATCTGAACAATTCATCTATGGATGTTTGAAGATCTGTGTCGCCCTCTTAAAACCACTTCCTCCTTTGCATTCACTCTGCTCCTTGGGTTTATCTTACTGAGTCCATTTGCAAGGCGAAGAAAGGTTTTTGGCTAAAATTCAACATTATCCTAAACTGAACATATTGTTAAAATTTAATAACATTTTGACAAGAAAAATGTTAACTCCCCTCCAGTTACTGCAGGTTTGGACCATGATTTCTTTGTCACACTCCTGCTTCGATTATCTACCTTTGCAGCTGACCACACACACATGGACTAACGAATACACACATCCAATACACAATGGCAGTTCATGTGCAATATTCATGAGTGTAATTATTCTGGTGCAACATGCAATATCTCTGTACATATATCTCTGTACATATATACATACATATACTCTCTGTACATACATATCTTTTTTATCCAGGTTTACATATATAGACATTTACATTTTTTAACACAAACAAATTTTTGCTGCTTTCTTATTTTGTACTGTCCACTTTCTGCCGTGACAATGCAAATTTCCCACTTGTGGGACTAATAAAGGATTATCTTATCTTTTCTTATCTTAAACCGTGGCATGTTGCCATGTACCTGATTTCTTTAGTGGTTTGTTGTTCGTACAAGATTTACAATGCTGTCACATTTCTCACAATTTTTTATCCACAGACAATGTCTGCCTTTGTTGTAAGGATAGTGGAGCAGCAACGAGTCTTGATTCATGGACCTGAGTAATACCAAGTGTAAAAGGCAAGACCACAGAGAGAATAAGCCACACAAATACATATGTATGGCTGCCAGGTTGGCAGTGCCAAGAACACAGTAGAGATGAGAGGCCATGGATTATCATGGTAACATGTTGACCTTATTAAAAGGTAATCTTCAACTCAACTCATGGATTGCTGCAGCACTCATCAGCTTATGCATGGTTATTCCTACACATGCAGGCCAGAGCTCGTATCTCGTGTTAACACAGGTGTGCATAGGCTTGTTTACCTTATCTGCAGAAATTTCAGATGACACAAATGGAAGACATGCTGGATGAAATGAATAAATATACTCCCTCGTGCACACAGGCACGAATCCTACCAGCACATGCATGTATGCACGTATACACTATACATGCTCATGCACACACATTCACACAGAGAAAGACAAACACAGCTGTCTCAAATTGACAGTATTCTCAATTTCATTGCAGGAGACTGATGTGAATGTATGTCTTTTTCTCCGCAGAGAAACTTGTACAGTCTGCACAATTTGATGTGAAAGGGGCATCATTAACTGCATTATTTAATAAAGACAGGAAAAAACGACGGCGTGTCTTTGGAAACTTGGAAATGTGGGCATACAGCAAGGGAGAGACAAACAGAGTAGAAAAACTGTACCTGACCAGAAAGGCGAGGAAGAAGGAGGAACAAAGCTGCAGCCGCCAGGAGGAACTACAGAGAAATGAAGCGAGTGGAGGGGGGGCGGGGGATGGGTGGGGGGGGTGTTCAGGCCGTAGTGGGAGCAAAGAGAGAACATAAGAAAAGTAAACACAAGTTTGACAGAAAGAGAGAGTGAGAGAAGCTGAGAGAGAAAGAGGGAGGGAGGGAGAGAGAAAGTTGTCAAAGTCAAAGAACACGCAAAAAGGGAGGAGAGAAGAGGGCAAAGCTGGGACGATATTAGATAAATTGTCACTTGATCGGATATGAGCATGCAGTTTTACATAACACTGACCAAGAAAAGTTGGATTAATTATATAGTAGTGTCGAATGTCAGAAAGTCCACACTGTAGTGTAGTTTTGTGTACTTTTAGGCTGAGTTTTTTCTCAGGGAAACCTTAATGCTAGAGGATACAATGATATTTTAGATAACAGTTTAGAGAAGGCTCTCTCCTGTTTCAACACTATGGTGCTTTTACATGCATAAGGCACATAGATGGCACTATTGTGAAGCCATAACACCACTATCAATTTCAATAGGTCTATCTATCTCCTTTCCTTTATTCAGCAACTTTTTCTCAAACTCAATACTTTATTTGCTTCTAACCATCATAGCAATAACGTGTTGGAATCACCTGAGCAAGTGAACTTTTATTTTGTTTGGTTTGTATTATTTGGATTAGCAGCATGACAACATGCATTATTTAACAATCAACTGCTATCATCAAGGTACTGGAAAGTGGTGAAAATGAGAAAGTGGAGGCAGGGATTAAGAGAGATAGAGAGGACAACTTGAATGGGTGCAGCAGCCACCCTAGTGCTGCTCACTCCTGGCAGTGCTGTAACAGCTGTATTAAGTTCAACAACCAGCCAATAAACTTGACTTGGAGCTGGTATGAGGAGGACTGCTGGCTGCAATATTCTGTCACTAAAGACACAACCTTTTGTAGACACTTGCTGAACAGGAAAAAACATACAATCATACAACACCTCTGAAGAACTGGAACACTTAACTTGTTTTTTTTAACACAATCAACAATCTAGTATAAAATGTGTTCACATATTTTGGCCATGTAGTATAACTTTTACAAACTTCCTCAGGTCATACTGCATAATAATGAGCACTAAACAACCTACTGAGCTTCAAACCAAGTGAGCCCGAACAGCAGCATGGGGGTAAGTATATGTCTAGGCACAGCATGACGTCCTGACAAGTCATCGGCTGGGATTCCACAAGGCAGAGCCAACAACTGCTGCTTTCACATGAAATCCCATCTGAGCCAACAGACCCTCACACTGAGAAAACCACCTCCTGTCAGCATAACAATATGGTTCCATGCCTTCTTCCTCTGCCCCACAGGGATTACGTACATGACCAGAGCAATATGTGACAACTGTTTGTCTGACCAGAGAACACACAAACAACTATACATATGCAATAGCTGCAGGACAACCATACAGCACACACAAACACAAAAGCATACACAGTGCACATACATGTACTGTACATACAGTACAATCATGAAGTAGCCATTTGATAAGATTTGATACAGATCTTATCAAACGATCGAAGTAAATATGTAATATTTTCAATATTTCTCTAATAAATTAGAATATGTTTAGAATATCTCATTTTGAATAGTTTGGCTTAAACTCATTTTAAAAACTGCATGCATCATAATGACATTTATACTTACAAAATGATCCACTTGACAGACGATAAAATATATTTCATATTATTTCTAGCACTCACACAAATACACAGACAAAAAGCACTCATTCAAACTTAATTAAAGATGCTGGCTGGGGTTTTTACAAACAAATTACTCCAGAGTTGTGACGGCTTTTCCGCATCTAGTGATTGTTTGCTCAGCCTTGCATTCTGTTTTCTTTGCTATGAGGTGTCTGTTTTGAGATTCAAACCATTTTGTGAGTGTTTTTTTTTTGTTTTGGCATGACATCTGTCTTTCCACAGAGGCTGTTTACCAGACAGAGAACGCGGTGCCCACACTAAGTCTGTCTATGGGGGTGGACGACTTAAGGCAATAATAATCTATCTCAGAATGCACTGAGGCAATGGCGGGTCTGTCAAGGCTTTCTCACAGAAGGAAGCGCTGTGAATGGCAGCAATGCACAAACACACCTCTTGCAGAGCTGCTTTGAAGCCTCATGCGCTGGGAGACCGATGCTGCCAAAAGAGGCAGAGGGACAAGGATGTAGCAGAATTTTACATCTGAACAGACACAAAGGGCTAACTTTGACTTTGTTCCAGCATTCATCTGCTTGCCTCGGCTGCTGTTGCAGCGGCTGTGGTTGTTTACACCTCTCTTTAAGTTAAGACAGTTTACCTCCAGCTGCTTCCTGCTCTTTTACATCAGATCATATTTGCAAACTTTTCCCAGTTTTGTGGAAACAGCCACAGTCCCTCAGTTGGACCAGGGGTATCCCTCAGGTGTGTGTCAGCAGGCGGCTGTCACGCAGTTTTCTCCAATGCCAGACCAAGTGAAATGTCATGTCCTGTCAGGAAAATTGTGAAGCTACCTCAGAGCTGAGCAGAGCGCAGAGTGTGACGTTTGGAGTAGCTGGCTCCTGGTGCTTGCCTGGGGCATCGGGCCCTAGCTGGGACCTCTCTGCTAAGCCTGGTGAGCTGCCGAGGCTTTTTTCTATTTCTTTCACTCACTGACTCTAGTTCTCTTTTGTGTTTTGCTCTCCCTTTATCTTACCTTACGTGCTTACTGCACGCCTTCTCTTTGTACACTGGATCTCACTTGTATCCTATTTACACCTGATACTACCCTACCATGCTTTTTATGTATGGATATCTTATACTGATATGGAAAAACCACAAATTAATGCAATGTGAAAATGTATGCAGAGTGCACTGCAGTCAAAATGTGATCAGACTGGCTACATCTCATATGGAGATGATCTCATCTTGTATTGAACCCCTTCTGGAAAACTCTTTAACTGCTTGGTAAAAAAAAAAATCAATAGCAATCTTGTGTGTTTATGCTAAATATACTAACAGGAGCCAGTTAGCTTTGTTTGGCACAGTAACTGGAACAAGGAAGTACACTAAGTCTGGCTATGTCCAAAGGTATAGAAACCACAGATTCATGTTTTTGTACATGTTTTTTACATGTAATACATGTTAATTAGGGAGCTTTAGATGTACAGAACCAAAATATACCATGTTTCCAGCCTCTACACTAAACCAAGCTGACAAAAATAAATGTATTTTTCTGTACAAACATAAGAAAAGTATCAATCTTCTCATTTGAGCAAGAAAGTCAAATCACTCTCACGTTCTTACACCGGTGTCTTTTTCACTATATGCCCCATTTTGTGCCAGTTTCTTCTTCTTTCTCTCTTTTCTCTTTCTAAACCTTTCTTTCACCCTTTCCTGTCTCTTTGCCTTTCGGTTTCCCCTACTTTCCATCCTTCTCTCTCTTATCTCGTTCCATCCACATTCTCTGTCACATACACTCATTTCCCAACCAGCCACTTCCTCTAATCGCCTTCATCTCTTCTCCCCTTTCCCAGTCTCCTTTACATACTTCATCAGAGTGAATGAACATCTACTTCTGTCTCTAAAGACCAGTAATGATTGAGAGACTGGACTTGAACTAAAGCACAAGAATGTATGTATTCATGCCTGTCCATGGGGGCGAGTTGAAATCAAAGACGATGCTTTGTACCCCTCACTCTGCAATTAAAATTTTTATGTTTGACATCTTATATCACTGAGCTAAACTGCAGTAAGCAGGTTGTATCTGACATAAATATGTAAATAACACAAGAGGATCAATCCCAACACATCACCCAAGAAAAACTGTTTTCTACTGTTCTACAGCAAATCACGCTATCTCATCACACTGTACTGAATATTACTAGCATGTCTCACATGTCAAAGTTAGGACTGCCTCTAGTATCAAGGCACAGTTCAGAGTGTCTAATAACTAAGCAAATGTATGCAATGTGATGTAATGTAACTGAGGGCAGTACATTAGCTGGTCTTTTATAACTAAATTTAGCAAATAAGCTACTGATTTCAATCCTCAGTTTGACCTGAGAAATATAAGTTTCCATTGACTGTTATGGTCATAGAGGCTTTATAAGCAGGTCTGCTCATCCATGTAGGAGCAAAACAAGTCCCCCCTACTTTAACTAAAGCGGACTGCTGGAGCAAAAGCTCCGTGCCTCTAGTTCTCCAAACAGGTCAAAAGAAATGCTCAGAATAGCTTTCAACTAGAACCGGAAGAGGATCTGATCTGAACTGATAGCTTTTTCACCAGTCACACAGGTGAACTTGGATGTTTGTGAAAACTCACCGCTGCCACCCTCGGTAATGGCCGTGGGCATGTTTCCATTGGACAGTTCCCTATAGGGGACCTGCAGAGTGGTGTCAAGACTGCTGAAACCCTCCTTCAGAGAGTGCTGCTTGTAATACTCCACTAACCCCTGTGTAAAACAACCACAAAAAGCAAAAAACACCCTTAACATCACTAGGTCAGGGTAAATCTAGACAGTATTGTGTACATATGTATAGAAATAAAAGCTAAGACATGTATGGAGGCTGGTTAGGGAAAACCTGTGTGTTTGAGCCAACCACAATGTTTCTTTCTATCTGGAGATTTTAACTGTAAGTCCTGGAAACAGGATAATGTTGGCAATTAAAGGGCAAAACATGCCCTTGTGGCTTTGTTAGTGTGTATGCCAATGTAAAAACAAACCACTAGTAGATACATCATTATTATTACTGAACATAAAAAAAACATTTTAAATTTTAATTTTAGTTTTATAGAGCATAAAAAAATCCAAACAATGTTACATTTTTACCAGTGCAGTCTTGAACAGCCGACTCTCAGCGATGTAAAAGCAGCCATCCTTGGTCAGAATTTTAATGTGCTTGACTTTATCGTTGAACCTGTAGAGGATGAATAAGACATGGGCTGCTAATCAACTATACATGCTTCCACATCAGTCCAGTCTCTATGGTGAACCATCACGAAGGTCTGTCTGCGCTGACTGTCAGTTACCATGCTGAGCCAAGCAACATTGCTTGACAAGGACACCTTGGGTTTTTGCCTGCTGTGGAAATCAGATCCAATTCACTCACAATAGATGATAAAAAAAAGTTACTATTTGTTTCCAATGCGTCTGCCAGCTGCTCATCACAGGTAATGCCTGTTGACATGAGTTGTGAGCAGTTATACTAAGTATACTACTGTGCTTTTTTTTTGGTCTTAGCTTGTTTCATATGAAATGTTTTAGAGACATTAAGAACCTAAAGTGTGCTGTAACAAACTCAGCAACAGCGAGAAAACAGAGAGAAGTCAGAAAAACAATGAAACAAACCATGTGCAACGATTTTTTTCACAGCAGGATAAAAGTAATGCGAGCATAGACAGCACCAGGACTGTTAAACTAAGAAAAATTAATTGAGCTTATTAATTATTGCCGTGTCAAAATGTTATGCAATGATAAATAATCTTTTTTCGCCCCCTAGGTGTGAGTAACTCCTTTACATCCCGATGTCCACCAACAGTATGTGCACTGATTATACTAAAATATGATGCTTTTTCAATGGAAGGAACGTAGAGAATTATGGTATAGAGCTGATTAAGTAATTAAGTGATTAAGCATTTGGATATTTTGTGAAAATTGCAGCTCAGGCTAAGACTCTTAAAGAGTATACACAATGTCCTATACACAGTACTGCACACACAAGCGAGAATGTGCTGTCAAGTCACTTGCTATATATTGCATGTCTCCCACGTGGTGATGTGCAAGTTAAACTGGAGATAGAGCTGCACTGTACATCCCCCCCCCCTACCCTGTATATAATGGACGAGAAGAACATACTGATGCATTATGAATAATTGGAGAGTTATACATTATTGATGTGTGTTATACGAGCCCTGTTTGGTGCAGGCCGAGACATTTTTTTCCTCCTACAGGCTCTCATGGCTGCTCATAGGCACAAACACAAATATTCAACGCACACAAAAACTGACCACTTGTAGTGTTTGACATTAGACAGTTCCAGCTGATTAGTAGCAGCTCTCTGTACAAAGCTCCATTATCTCAAACAGTCATGCTGATAATGATCGTAAGCAGCTAGACAGGCAATTAGAATCGGCGTGTTCAGAAACCGGCCCCGTACATCAAAGCTTTGAGCGAGGAGCGGTGTGAGTCCACAAAACCAAATGGGTTGGAACGGTGTGTCACTGGCTAAACATTCCTAACAGCCACACGTGGTTTCAGTGTGGGCTCTCAATGGTTATAATCTTGTGTCATCATGCCAGGTCATGAGGACTCGATAGTCCTTTCTTTTTTTAAAAAGGCTGAACACGCTTTGATGTAGTCTGAAAGACATTCGCTTGTTAAATGGACAGTGATGTATTTCAAAAGCGCAATACCGAGGCACCAAACTTGCAGATAAAGCAGACATTTATTGAGGCCTAAAGGAAAGAATGTTTTATCTGCAATTCAAGTGTGTTACTAGTCCTCTTTTGAAATACATTTTTGAGATTGATAGCCAAAGAGCAGCAAACAGTATGATGCAAAGTTATCTGGTACTCCTTGAACATACAGTATAGATGACTGGAGGACACAGGCATTAGATAAAAGCAAAAATGGATCATCCAATTCCACCTCCTCCGCATTCTGCTTTTACTTGAGTTATATTTATTGAGTCAATCAACAGAGTAAACTAAAATTAATTGCAAGAGTATTTAGGTAGGATGTAAGGTTCAAACAAAGGCCTATGCCAACAGATACAGGAAGGACAGATAAGAGCTCCTTCACTGAAAATTTATTTTCTCACTTATCTCTAGTCTCCAGTCATGCAGAAGGTTCTCGTTTTCTTTTCCTGGGTTGAGAAATATCAATATTTTCTACTTGTACCTCAGTATAATCAAGATATAACTTTTTGTTTGATGCTTACTGCATTGAAATGGGACAAAGAGAGAGAGTGTCCCTGTTGCTCTGATAATCACCAGACCTCAGTGTCAACTGTTATTTCTTCTGCACTAAATCTTTAAAACTGTTCACAGTATGGTCTGGGAATTATCCAGAGTAAATGGTAACTGGTGTGGCTGCTGGTTTGTGTATAATGTGTGAATTTGGGTTTATCCTAAACAGTGAATCATCAGATAACATTATGGAAGACAAGACATCCTATAGGTACTGGTGTAGTGACATGAACATTAGATTTTGCCCACAAGCAAACTAAAGTCCCTCCAGTTAGTAACTTCTTAAATAGCCGGGGATTAATACATGTGCTGTAAGGCTTTGCTTTTGTGGTTGTGTGGAAGGCCCTACATATGGGTTGGAGCCATCATTCATAATTATTATTTTTTTTTATAAGTAAGATTTCTGCAGTCCTCCCTCCTTTACTTGCAAATCGTTTGTTTCACGCCTTGTGCTACTTAAGCGTCTGCGTTTGCATTTTTCCTCAAGACCTAGACAGGGCTTTTAGCTAAAATGTATTTTGTGTAAGTGATAAAAAAGCATATTCAGGACACAGAGCACTTGATTTTTATGCAATTTATTGTATTTATTTATTTTATGATGTCTGTTTCCTCTGTTCCTGCATTTGTAATTTCCATGGAGGAACCCTGTAAACTAAACTCTGCCTACCACAATCTACAGCATCAAATTTGACTCATCAGAGCAGGCAAACCTCCATTCATCAGTTATAAACTCTTATGATTATAGAGTCACTATAACTTCTTGTTCTTCGCTGGCATGAGTGGAACACAGCATGATCTCCTTCTGTTGTGGCCCTTCCACTTCAACATTTGATAGGCTGTTTGTTCTCAGATACAGCACTATTGTTGCACTGAGCTGTTATTTGCATGTGGGCATTTTGTTTGCTTGAATGATTCTTGCAACTCGCCTCTCACAATAAGGTGTTTTTTGCCCACAAGACTGCTGCTGACTGCATGTGTTTTGTTTATTCTACCATGCTTTGTAAACTGAGGGAAAATAAATGGTATAGAAATAAGTGGAAACAAGCCAAACAATCACTTACTTTATACTGATGGCATATTCAGTGCACTCTTTACTTCTGTGTCGAACTAGATAGGTGCCGTTTTCTCGGTCCAGGAGCTGCAACTCGGCCTGGTATCTCTCCATGGGTCCTGCAAACCTGAACCACCCATTAACAACTACTACACTTACACTGCAATCAATCATTCTGAACATGTGGATGACAACAGTCAATACAATCAGTCAACTAGAGTAAGAGCGACTTGTGGTGATTGTTACCAATCCATAGTCATTAGTTTTCTTACCAGAGCTGGGCAGAGTAATCAACAGGTTTTGGAACCTAGACATAGAGAAGTTCAGTGTTTTTAATGGAGTCAATACAGAAGAGTGGAGGGCATTTGTGATTATGTAATATTCAATATATACTAAATAGCAAAAAAAATAAAATAAAAAATAGAAAAGCACTACATTCCTTTGCTAAGACATCAACAGCAGTCATTATGCACTGAATGCATTATAATCACAAAATATGTCTTATCGATTACTTACACACGGGCAAGGCCTCACGGCATCACTTGGAAAGAAGCCAGTCTTGCCTTTTGCCAGAATTTTTCCCTGCAATGGCAACTTGTTGTTAATCGCATTATATTTGTCTGGGAGCAACTACAACGCTCTCTCGCTCTCTCTTTCCTTTTCCCCTCCCACACTCGCTTCAATAAATCCTCAGCAATTAGCACACAACAAGCAGTGCATCTAATTCGCAGCCCAAGTTAATTATGGTTCAAACTCTGCCGGCAGTTAGATTTGTACTGCATCAAAACAAGAGCCTCGTTTAACACTAAATAATGGATCTTATTCTGTACTTTGAATATCCAAACAGCGTGAGCTCATTGGTTTGCACTAAAGACTAACAATTGCATTTTAGCTAGCCCGCCTCAAGCAAATACAAGATTTATATAAAAATCATTAATTCCTTCAACAAACATAGTGTGAAAGGACGTTTAATGTACATTTGCTCCTACATGGATAGTTCCAAGTTTGTTTGTTTTTTTAACTCTTTATCATGTACAGTAACAGACATACACATCAACATTAGCCTCAAGATCATTTAAGTGTCCAGTTCTGAGTTTGAGGTCAATTTGAAGCCCATTGAGTGATTCTGAGACAACAGCGAGAGTTGAGGCCACGCGGAGCTTTTCATTCAGTTTCCTGCCCTGTTCATGCTTTCTTCCTCGCTGGTCTTTATTAGAGTATGAAATGCTTTTTGGGACCGTGCAGACCCATGCAGTAACTAGATTTGAAAGCGAATCTTTACCCATCTCTATGATTCATTCTGTGTAATAAACATTTCATCAAAGGTTTTTGGAGAGCCTCTCTGTATTTGTTATGCCTTTGATAAGCGTATGATAAAGATTAAACTTATTACTCTGTTGGCATAAACAGGCAGCAGCCAAAGGATCAAATGAAATTACAGTGATTGATTGTATTGTTCTGCCAGTGGGATGGGCGATAATTGCCTTCTGGGTAACAGGGGATATGAATTCACAATGTTCTGTAATTCTATCCTCTGGCGCCACTGGGGATGCTGAAGATTAAAGGTACCCTGTGGAGCTTTTCGTTTGTTTAGCTCTGGAGCTTTTGTTTAGATTTAGAGTTTTTCACCAAAACACATTATGTGTGACTGTAAGACCTAACAAACTTGCAAATCTTTGTTTAAATGCTTTGAAACTTGCTGGATTGGAGGCAATGTGCAGATGTAGCCTTGTACCTGTGATGTAACTACAATTGCACTGCCCTTCAAACGCTGACTTTTTTGTTTTACCATGTAACAAACTATGCCATAGAAATGAATAATCACTGTTATAACAGATTAGAACTTTGCAACAAAACATAAGTAAATATCAAGCCAAACTGCACAAACTGTTGGTCCTGCTTAAATTACGTATTAAAAAATTAATAACTAGTTTATCAGAGAAACAGGAACTGCCACTGTGATTTGGTTTTGTTAAGCTACCTTTAAAACACAGGCACTGACAGAAAATGTTAATGCCAACACCAATATATATACAGGGTGGGCCATTTATATATATATATATATATATATATATATATATATATATATGCTTTTGTTTATAGGAATAGGAAGAGGGCCATGTGACACATCTAACTTATTGGTAATGTCACAAGAAAAACAATGGTGTGCTTGGTTTTAACGTAACTTTATTCTATGGCTCCTATTGAAAAAACAAAAGTTGTATCCAAGATGGCCGACTTCAACATGACCACCATGGTCACCACCCATCTTGAGGAGTTTGCCCCCTCACATATACAAATGTGCCAAAAACAGGACTTTAATATCAAAAACCATTCCAATTTTATTAAGGTGTATCCATTTAAATGGCCCACCCTGTATAATGATCTACTGATTACAGGGTAGCTTCAGTTAGCCTTATTACAGTATCACATTTGTGTCTACTACAGGAGTAAACACAAATGTGTTTGATCGTTTAATTGATTTGATTATCCTCTTCCGCTGATGCATAGTAACCATCAGGTCTCGAGCATGACATTAAGCTAGCTGTTCTACCATCTTAGAAAAAGTCTCCTGGCATTCAAGTCCTCACCTTCCACCTTGTGCTGTGTCACAACAGAGAGAAACATGGAGCACAGGAAATCGGGCTAACTGCCTACTCCCAGCTGTGCCGTTGGCAAAGACTGCAGTCTGATTGGAGCAGCACCAGAAGGAGGATGAGGCTTTAATGCCACCGTAAAGCAGAGTGAGAAACAGCTAGAGAGGCTCCTGGAAGACCCCAGATAAATCGCTATCCTTTCAAAAATAGATAAGGTCAAATGCTCTCTAACTTTGGCTGACCTCATGAGGTGGCTGCTAAATGTGCCTGTACATGAGGTTGTGTACCACCATTAAAACATCCTCCAGAGGTTGACGTATCTGCTGTTTTATTGTCTCACTGTGGCAGTCAATTAATCAGCTGAAGCCACTAATTGGTTAGATCATCTGCTGTAGGCTGTGATTCAATCTGATGACTGAAAGAAAAGACATGTACCCCATTTGTAATCTAACTGGGGTTCAGTGAAGTTCATACAGAGCTTTGTCTCACACTCTAATTGAGGCGGACCTCATCACAATGTCAAATTTATGGCTCACCTGACAGGACACAGAATGTGATAAACAACCACAATACAATTAGTGATTTATAGACTCTAATGGCCAAAGGGAGATAAACTGTTGAAGTCACACCATTAATAATTTTTATAGCACTTCTCCCTTTGTCGCATGGGACATCCAGTGTTCGAGAGAAGAGTTGGCTCGGATTCAAACCTACGACACACAGTGCAAAGACATTGCGTGCATCGAGCCAGCCAGGTGAGCCGTAACATGTTATTTTTTCATAGAGTCACAGATGTTGAGGTAAATCGAAGATGAGCGGAGCGACACGCACCTGCCACCAGGAGCTGTTCACGTCGGCAAACATCAGTTCAATGACATCCCCCGCACGAATGCTTAGCGGGGGCCCACTCTGGGGACAGGGGATGCCACTGTAGTCTCTGATCACAACCATCCTGGCTAAACCTAGCAGGGAATTCAAACACATTTTTACTCAAGCATTTAGCCATTTATCAAACAGTCCTATCCAAAAGGAACATACAGTGGGTTCACAAAGTTAAAAATACTTTAACCATGTTAGACAGAAACATGAGCTGTGTCCAAAATCACTGCCTATTTACTGTATAGAGTCAATAAGAAGTGGGTTTGGACTCAGCCTTAGAAAATAACAGAGACAGCGCTACTTATGAGTTCTAGGCGAAAATAGACAGAATGTGAATTAGAGTCCTATGTTGCTCAGAGTATGACTAAAATGGAAGGCTCAGATGTGTGGAGTTATGGTTTCAATAAAAAACAAATATTCTTGCAAGTGAAGAATATTTGAGCAGAACTAAAATCATTTGAAGAGATTCTTTTTCTTAACCTGCACTACACACACACACACACACACACCAATTTACCAGTAATATATTTTGACACATTTTCTGTTACTTCTCGATTCTCTGCTTTTTTCCTACTGGAAAAAAACTGTTGTGTTTGTAGGTAGATTTCCATGTCTAACACAGGTTCAGTAATGTTGGTGTGGGCGATGAGAGTGGAACAAATATGAATGAATATAGTTTTCATTGAGTATCTAAAAATAAGTATCATTTTTAAGTATCTAGAAAAATGGGCACCTGAAAAACATGTTTTTGAGATTGTTTGTTTTTAAGTAACTCAGCCTCTCACTGTTGTGACCGGTTACGATCAGACATTTTCTCTTTTCCACCTGTAACTACATCAGACAGTGAAGTTGCAGTTAAACAGTTTAACAGTGCAAAGTGTTACGTCACTGTAAAGTCGTTCTTTAATTATATATTTTTTCAATACTGTCAGCACAGCAAACAAAATTATCCATCATTCCATTGTACTGGGACAACAGTGAATTCTCTGAGGCAGATTTCTCAAAATCTGGACAAACAAAACCACCTGGGCTAGATACTAATAAAAGAAAGGGAGGAAATATGTTTTCTCTAGTTTTCTGGTTTCTAATCCATTGATTAGAAACTAGAAAACAATGCATTAGAATCAATGGATTGTATGGCATTTAGCAATTGTTTATATAATTTGCACTAATCATGTGCACATCCGATCTCTTATATGTCCATAACTGTGGGCACCGAGTCTTTTTGACTGAACTTTGAACCATCAAAATCGTGCAATTTACTATCAAAGGAAATTCAGCTCTTTGACTCTTAAACGGCACAACTCCAATCTTTCCTCAACATGGCAGCCAAGACAAATACAGCCACAAGCATCCAGCTAAGGCAAAGACTGAACACTCCTGCCAACATAAAAGACACAGCTACTTACTCTCCCCCAACTCACACATCTAGCCCCCACAGACACATCTCCCTTCCAACCGTGGTTCCTCTGCAAACCAGCCCGAGGAAACTATTAGCTGATGCTGACCTCAGATGAATGGAATATCTCACATTCATGATTTTAATAATAACGATAAGCACAAGAGTCTTTCTCATGAAGACCCTTATGGAAATTGATTTATCACAAAGGCACAGCTCAGCAGTTGAGGCCGAGACATATAGACTGGAAATGCTTTTCTGCCTGCATTTCTCCTGCTGTGGTTCTCATAATGATTCCACCCACTTCAATTCAGTATCGTCTAGGCTTTAGGACATGGAGTATGGTGAGGAAAGGGCTTTTTTATGCTTTGGTTAAGGATTGTTTCTGCATTTTATTATTCATTGGTTATTCTTACTCAAATATATTTGTCAAGAGGAAACTGTTTTTGCTTATTGCCCATTTTGAAACCTGTGTGAGAGCAGGAGAGATTCATGTTAGTGTATTTTTAAGAACACATTTCAGAGTTGAATGGTATTTGATTAAAAACTCAGGACTGTATGATAACATCTTAAGGCTTCAGGTCTCACTCTGGCCTCTGACCTCTCGTCTGTGTTTTTGTTTTGCTACAGAACTAAGATGAAAGCAGTTTAAGAGGCCCTTAGCAGGTTCACAAAAAATTGTCAAGTGGTCAAGGCATACTGACCTGGATCTGCTGGTACAGTGATTTCCTGTGGATAGACAGAAAAGCAAGAGTAAAAAAACATGAAATTAAGAAATTAATATATAGAGAGTTAATTCTAACTATGTGCCTGATCAGCCTGACCTGATGAATAAGGAGTCATCCTCTTAATTCAATAACATGTTTCTCATGCATTTGTCTTTTGCGTCTTTTAAATTAAATAAATTCACAAAACATAAACTGGAAATGTTAAAGTAGGGGACAATGAATTGTGAAATGTGATCAAAATATTTTAGTATTTTTGTAAATAAATTTTTGATCATATTTCATCTATAGCAGCAGTTTTTGATGGATGGATGTTTTATTTATTTAAATCCAAATGTATTTAATTAATTGTTGTTTTTGCCTCTATAAATTTGCACTCATAAAGAAAGTGAAAAAATGTTTTTTTCAAACATGCATATATGTAGTGCTTGTAGTTCTTACCAAAGAGTTACATTTTTGTCTCATCAGACCAAAGAATCTTTTCCCTGACGCTCTAAGAATCTTTGAAATCCTGTTTGGCAAACTCAAAGTGTCTGTCATATGCCATTTACTCAAAGTAGCTCCCATTTAACTATTCTACCATTATGGCCTGATTGATGGAGTCGTCCTTCCAGTATGTTCTCGCATCTCTGCACACAGCTGAAGTGCTGTTAGAGTTAGTGTTGGGGTTTTTGCACAAGGTTGTAATGTTTTCATTTAAGGACTGGACATAGGAGATGTTTGTCATTCTAAGCGCTTACAGTATTCTGCTTCTTCTTATAAATCTGCCAAGTAGTGAAATAAATGCATATTTTTCATTTTATCAAAACATTAACTCAACCAACTTTGCTTTACATTTGCTGGGTGCAGGCTGTCCATTTTTAAAATACTACCATATGACTGGTTCGAATTGCATTCACCTCTCTGATGTAATTGGCTGATGCAGGTTACCAAGAATCAATAATTTCTTATTTTCTTATCAATTACATTTATTTATCACAGTGAAGGTCAATATTGCCCAGTTCTAGTCTCTGACCAAGGCCCTACAGCTCCTCAGCTACGGTGGGTATTTCAAACTTGTCCTATTTCAAAAAACTGAATGACTGGCAGTGGTCTCCCGGGAACACTCAAAGCTTTAAAAATGGTTTCATGCCCTTGCCCTGATCAATGATTCTCCACAGTATTGTGAAAGTCTTTAGAGACTTTCTTGGATTTGGTTTTTGTTCTCATGTGCAGTTTGAATTGTGGGACCTTATATACACAAACATGAATTCAGAGTAGTAACAACACTTCACAAGTCAGATTTAACAGTTCATGAAGACAATTTGTTAAAAGGAGTGCTTTAGCTGTTGATGCAGATGAGAACATTTTTTCACCTATTCCTTTCCCATAGTTGCAATTGCATGTGTGATCTGAATGAACACGTAGATGAATATTATCTTTTTTGCAACATGTATGTTATCCTTTGGTAATTATGTCAGCTTTGGTGTCTAAGTTAAAGAAAAGAAACAGTTCCAGTCTTACCTTAGGCTTCGACTTGGCAGAATCTGCAGTCAGGTGAGAGACAGACAAAGCGAGAGGAATACAATATGAGTGTGTGGTGGCTTTCTGACATACAACCTCAACTGTCAACCTCGGCTGGCCCTCATCACGCCTCAGAATGCATAAAGACCACAGTGCTTCTGCTAAGAAGGCTTGTCAAAGGCCGAAGCTGCCTTTAGCTGTCTGTGTATTCATGGAGAGCAATGCACTCGAACTATAGCACCAGACTGGTGACAAAGAGCTAAAGTTTTTACACAGGAGTAAGGTAATACAACTGATAAATGACTATGCCGGTGTAGCTTTCAATTAAACAAGTGCTACAAATGTAAAGGTCAAAACATATAGTTTGCAGTGTTTGGATTGTCTTTGAAAGGGGAATAAAGAAGTATTCAACTGCAAATTTGAGCCTGGGATTGTGAAGGTAAGGGAAGGTCACGGGCTCAGCACAGTCACACAGAGTTTTTTGGGGGGGGACCATTAATATTTATAACAAAATCCTCAGTCGTTACATGTAATGTGTACAAGACTGGCATGAGGGCGGAGAAGCTCATGGAGCGACCAAAATGTAAAGATGTCCTCCTCTTGGGTACATGGATGTGCTCAGTAAATTTCACTTCAATCTGCCTTTTAGATTTTGATATTTGGGGTAGAAAAGTGGAAATATTGACCTAGTGGTGGCGCTAGAGTAAAGGTCAAAACATTTAAGTAAAAATTGAAGGGACATGAATGCGTAGAGTGAATATAGTGGAAATGAAGCGATTAGTTTTCTAGGATAACTTGTGATAGACCACAACTGGCGAATCAGATTGTCAGCCTCTATCTCACCTGTTTTCTCACAGACTCCCAGTCGACCCAGACACTCTTTATGAGCCCCCACACCACATTTTAGACAGAGATAACCCTGGTTAAAGATGCCTCTGGAGACAATAAAACACATGATATTTCATATTTTATATTACTTAAGAGAAATACATTTTTGTTTTGTTTTCAGGCTAATACAGGATATGTCTTTCAGATTTCCAAAACTATCTAATAGACACTGTCTGCAGGATTCTGAGACAACTAACAGTTTATGGTCTATTCATTTTGGTTATGCCCAGTACTAATAAGCTATTTTCCATTAAGTGAGATGCTAAAAAAAAAATTCTCAAAAGCAGCAGAGGATAACTGAGCTGAAAAATGTCACGCTGTTCCTTTCATATCTTCAATATGAACAAGATTTGAAAGTCTATTTTCCTATCAGTGCAATAAAACATTATGATTTGCCATCCTAGAACTGTAGGTGTAGTTCATTGTCATCCTGTCTCACAGGCAGATTTGAGATTGAGAGTCTTAGACTGCAATATATTTTGACTTCATCAGTACACAATTAGCCAAAACAGAAGGGGCTCTTAGCAATACCTCAATCATACCTGAGCAAGAAGTGACAGAAGCTACAGGAAGTGATCTTTTCAAACGTGTGCATCTTGAACTGGTGGGAGTTGTGGTTGGCTTTTTCTGGTAGGATGTTTGAGCTGAAAGTAGAATATGAAGAGCTGGTCAAATAAGTGTGCATGCAAAATTTAATGGTAATAACCAATAATAATTGTCTCAGTCTGCACCAAAGGTGACTGCTAGAGTAACACACTGAAAACATTGTAACTGAACTTGTCCATCAATAGTGGGAACAATTTTCTTTCAACATGCTTATTTTTGATAATTTCTTTAACAACGAATCTGCAGATTATTTTTTCAAATGTCTGAAGTAAAAGCAATTTTGCCCGCAGCACACATGTATGTCTAAATGAAGAGTACCTGAATCAGTGAATCCAATTTTGAGCTACATGTGTTCAAATTTAAGAGGGGAAACATGCCAAGCAGAAGTAAGCAGTCCTCCTGGAATGTGAACAAATGCAACAAACACAAAAAAGACTTTTTGTATTGAACACACCACCCAGAAGCCACTTAGACTGAGTGCTCCCACAAGTGAGCCCTTCATCACAAGCCCACATCCTTTTTACAGGTACAATTTTCACTTGCTGAATGGGCCCCTTCTGGTGTCATTACCCAGTGCACAGAGGCACAGACATCCACTCTCAGATACAAACCCTGTATATGTGGCAAAAACTGGGGAAAAGACTGGAGTAAAAATTGTTATTTCTTCTTTAAATTTTGGAAATTACACATTAGGTTCGGAGCTGATGTCAAGAGATAAGTGGTCAAGGCAGTGTATGAACTCATATGTGACTAAGCTTTCTGTTCAAGTTAGACCAAGAAAATGACTAAAATTGCACATTGTTCAATGTGTACACACACACAGAGACACACACGCCTTTATGAAGAATAATCCAGTACACTATCAGAAAGGAAAATATATTCAGAAAGGGCATAGCAGACAGTCTGCATGCATATCAGGGATATTGTTTTCATACACATCCATCCTAAACACAAAAGCATTTGTTCAGGCAATCAGAGTGCAATGTCAAAACAACACTGTATCGTCCTGAAACAGCTTAACAAAGAATGTAGACAGGCTATCTGCAAAACATCCCACTACAAAATAATACAAAAGACATACCTCTATAAAGCACTAATTTAAAGAACCGTTGAGGGAGAGTGATATCTTTGTAGTTTGCAGCTCTTTGGAACAGTTTATGTTTAACGTGTGGGTTTGTTTGTGTGTGTCTGTGTGTGTGTTATCGTACTGTCAGCAGTGTGTGCTTGATTGCAGCTAAGACCTGATCAAACAGTGCACATGAAAGAGTCAACACCTCTTTCGGCCTTGGAATATCACACATGCAAACAAAGGCAAATATACACCATGCGCGCACACACACACACACACACACACACGTAAACAGTGTTTTTCCTATGATGCACACAGTCTTGCGTGTTTATAGCAAATAGCTACAACTGTGGTGTTCATGTCTCTGTGTACTTACATGGCCATTTCAAACTGCTCCAGCCATTTCTTCTTCAGCTCTCTGGTCTTAAAAAACAATTCAAAGCCTGTGTACCCCTGCCGGTGAGTCACGTAGAACCCATAGCACCACTGTGTAAGTCAGGAAGAAGACAGCAATCAAACTTAATGCATTTTTTTCTTGCTTATGAACATTTGCAAGGTAAATGGCCATAGCTACATGAAAGAATCAACTGTGCATGGTACTCTGAAAATGGGGGTTACATAAAACACTGGAGGATGGCTGTGTAGCTAATGTTATTTGTGGTGTATCTGTTAAAAAATAAGTTAAACATATAAAAAATGCAAAGAACATAAAATATACCTCAGCACTCTCCTGTAACTGCAGGCTGATTCACATGTTTTATAAAAAGGTAACTAATCTGACAAGTTATCATCACATTTTTCCACATCAGAAGTCAGAAATTTACAGTGTTTAAGTTGTTTTTAGAGCTTTGAAAAGAAGAAATATGTGCGCCTGCAAGATTTAATTTGTCCAGTGCATTCCACTGTGTGATTCCACTGTGATGTGTGGACGGTAAATTTAAAGCTACAGCCTACACCTGGCAGCTACAACTTAGCATAACTTTGCATAATAACCTGGAGAAGGGCTGTTAACAGCCTCACAGTTACTACCAGACTCCAAAACATTAATGTATATGACCAAAAAAAAAAGTCCAAGTTTTGAATTGAAAAGTTCTGAATTTAGGAAAATTACTAGAAACTGTCCAAACACCTACGGGTGCCAAATGTCTTAATAGTGTTGCATTTATTACAGAAAAATCAGGGCATAAAATAAAACTATCGCTCTACAGCAACACATCAAGCTGATAAGCCTATCTGGTGGCCACCAAGTAGCTTCGCTGCAGCACTTGCAGGTTAAATTCTTTGCCCATGGGCATATTTAGGAGCCATTTCCAATCAATTCCCAAACCTCTCAGCTTTGGCCACCCTAATCTTTTCCAGTTTGTTGTGTCATATCTAATAACATGAAAAGTGGTAGGGTATGCCTGTCAGTAATGACCAGCCCTGCAAAGTCCTGAGTATTTTAGAGCTCTGCCGAGTATTAAATCATTGATGACTGTGTGGGTGCTCAGTGGCACCACATCCACACTCTGAAGTTTCATTTAGCAGAAAATGATATATAGCTTTAAGCAGCCTTGGAGGAGTGCACACATTCATCACCTGATATTAGCATCTCTGAACTGCACTGTATGTGTGATTGTGGGTGTGTATTGAGGTGGATGTAGGTACACACTATTTTTATGTCTGTGAATATTTGTCTTTTTCTGTGTGCTGTGCGTCTCACTACTGCCATTACCTTTTTAGTACAAAATTGTTGATTTAGAATTCATGTTAGAAACAACCATGAATAATGACAAACATAAAAATACATCAAAACCATGGCCAAACATGTACAATACCAATTACTGCACGTGTGCACACATCCCACAGAAACACACATACATCATGACTGCACAACAGAGTAAATGAGGATGATAATGGAGGCCCTTTGATAAAAACCAGAGCCACCCCATTCTGGCAAACTGTCAGTTTCACATTAGCAATCAGCAACAGCGTGAGAAGACACCATCTGTGAGCATACATCAACAAGACATCAACAAGTCGCCTGCAAACGTTCCCACAAGGCAAAAAATAGCATACTGTACAAACTATGTAGGGTGTCGAGGCTGAGCCTTGGGTTTCTAAATCTGAATTTTTCAGTGAAGAGAAAACACCACTGGCCAGCACAGCAGAAAATAACACTCAGATTATCACTCTGGATTCCTCATTATTCAACTAAATCTTCATCCACACAGATATTGATCAACAGTTCCATAGTGTTGTTCATTTGTTTGTAATAGTAAACCAAAATGTGAGCTTGATACACATAAGGTTCCACAGTGCAAAGTAAAGTGCAAAAACATTAACAGAACAGACTATAATACGTTTTTCCCACAAACTGACCTTTTTAGCCTCTCTGTCAGAGGTGGGGTTGTTGGTGATTTTGAAGTAGTTGAGGTCGAGTACATCCTTCATCTCATAGTTGTCTCCACGTCTCTTGCAAACAATTACGGCCACATCAAATAAAAAGATATGTCTGTGCAATAAGAAAACAAAATGTCTTTGAATTCTAAGTTTATACTATTGTCAAATATGATTATTATGGCTAATGAAAGTGAATATTGTAACTCATATTCATTTAAGCACACTAATAAGATTCATTCAAAGCTGCTTTTATGTGCTCTTTTTATCCATGTTTGTATTTTTTTCTTACTGCGATTCTACTTCTTTAGTTTAATGAAGCTGAAGAAGAACAACCTGTCTTGTTTCCTCTTGTCAACACTGGAGATGATGCGCACTTCTCCATCTCCTTTTGGCCGACCAAATGCCTTTAGAGGTTGATTCTGAAAGTAAAATAAAATACTATGATTACTATCACTTACACAGATACACATACACACATACACTTTCAGAATGTATATCTATTCATTAGAAATGTCAGCATTTGTCTCAAGCCATGGAAATTGGTCATATGAACCCTTTGATGTCCCAGTAAAAGTTTGTTGAATTTTAAAAAGAAGATTTGCGTGTTTTTCATAAACATGAAACGTGTTTTCCAGAAAGCATCTATGCATAAATCTAACCCCCATCAAAATACATGCTTCTGGATTGTTTTATCTGTGGTTTCTTTCTGTTGCACACAAGTTACTTACACACTAGTAATAATAATTTTAACCCACCTAAAAAAAAAAAAATCTGCAGGGATTTATAACAAATCCCCAATCTCATGCATATCCTTAGCAAAATGTCACTGAAGTTCTGACACCATCTCTTGTTGACTCTCGTTATCACCAATGACACTCACTCATCAGTCTTGTTCAGTAAAGACAAGTGGAAGGTCTTTATAACCTGACAAGCTCTCAAGCTCTCTTACTCACAACACCCCTGCTGCTGTCATGTTTTTTTTTCCTAATATGCTACTGCTTCAATTAAATGACTTATTCTTCCACCACCTTATTTCTTCATGCTCTACTCTCTCATTACCAAACCTTGTGATGGCATCTCTTGCATTATGTATGAGATGTATGCCAAACATTTCAGCGCACATTTGATGTATTTGTAAATCTTTATTCTTTAACTTCTGTGTTAATGACAGAAATATAAAATATGTTAAATTTGATATTTGTAATTGCTGTATGGTATAAAAAAATATTTCACATACAGATACTATCAAAAATATTTCACTGTAAATTCATTTTAAATTGGTTTTATTTTTCACATAAGTTCACATGCAATAATCTAAAATAGCAAAGTCATTTTTTTTTTACATCTCAGTAAGACTCCATCAGTCAGGCCCGTATGGTACAGTGGTTAGCCTGTTGAGAGATGGAGCAGGATTCCAAGCGCTCTGTGTGGCAAACACAAGGCACTGCTTATCACCTGGCTAATACCTTCCCCACAGCGAAGCATGGTGGGGGTGGCCTCATGCTATGACCTGAAGCACAGAGCCATACGCTGGAGTGGCTTCAGGACACTCTCTGCCTGTCCTTGAGTCAAAGCCCAGATTTAAATCTCACAGAACATGACGATCTGAGAAGAAGAACAGGACTTGAAGCTGTCATTGCTGCTGTACGGGCCTCTAACCAATAATTTAAGGGTATGAATACTTTTGTAAATTAGAGATTTCAGTTTATGAATTTTAATTAATTAAACAGGTAAAAAAATGCAGTTTTCCCCATTTTTCAAATAAAGTAACTATACGGTAAATTGGACAAAAAAGCCAAAGGACTATATGTTCATGAAATTAATGTAATGTCCAGAATATAAACTGGAAAGCTTTCCTAAATGACTATGTGTAATGCTGGTGTCTTAATGTCAAATCCGAATTTAGAGGAGGAGTGACTTTGTTGGGTGAATCTACATACATCATTTATGAATAGGAAATAAAATGCTTTCCTGATGTTTTGTGCTTTCATAAAGTGAATGACTGACAGTAGAGAAAGTAAAGATTTTTAGTTTACCAGGTTTTCAATCGACCTCTGATACTGATCAATCTCCCTTAGAGTCTCGTTATCTCTCTTCACCTCGTTGACATACTGAGCCAGGTCCTGTGAAAGACAGACACACACATTTAGTCTGGAGATTGGGAAACATATCAGAAAATATACTGATGTTAATATATGATACAGCCCCTTTAAAGCCAGCTATTTTCCTCTTTATGCCAAGAAATTAACAGCTGGCAGTAACTTCACAAACATATGGGAGTGATATCCAGCTCTGCAACTATTTTGGTAAATATGTTTATTCACAAGAAATAAAATAAGCATGTGCAGTGTATGCTAATGTTCGGTTTTGTGTGGGTCTGTAGGATAAATTGTGCACACCATGAAAGTATGAATCAAGCATTCAAGTTTTCTAAAGTTAGGAATTTCATACATTTTTCTCGCCAAGTCCTCAAATCAGCCACCTATGAAGCTCCGGCTCCATTGAGGACTGGAAGTGAAGAGGGCATTCACTAATGTGATGGAAAAGTTTCTATCATTTCACACCCATTTGTAACAGTAAGAGAGGAATGATTCATAACTTTTTTTTTTTTTTCCATCTGATAAAATTGATAGTTCAGTAGCAGAGACTGTTTGGAATGAACCTCTAAATCTGTTACTGGTAACAAGCTGGAATCACAATGATTACAGACCATTTACTATAAGCACCGCACTTACTTTCATGGCGTCAAGAGCGATCTTCAAGTTGCTCTTGTCAGCAGCATCATGAGTGTGTTTGACAAGCTCCTGTTAGAAGAGGAGAGAAAAAAAAAGATAGACTATACTCATCAACAGATCACTCATACATGCGCGCGCGAGCGCACACACACAGCGATGCAGCTGCATAAACAAACTCATTTAGCATGAGTAGTTGGATTATTGATTTCATAATGAAGATGACTTTAAAGTAAATTCTGTGAAAGGCAGCTTCACCGTGTTGTTTTCATTATAAAAATGCTTTTTAAATACTCATTTTCTTATTTTACTTGGGACAGTACGAAGGATATTTAGGCAAAAAATGACAAACACATCTGAGTTAATACCATACAAATGATATTTTAATACCCTAAAATAAAGCTAAATAGACAAAGATTGACTTTGTTTATTCTGTTTTGCTTTATCTTGTGAGACTATAGATTATCACTGAGCTGGACAGAAAAAGGCTGTGCAACAGTTACAAGTACCAAGCTACTTATTCCATTACATTTAAGAGGCTTTTTGCTGCACTACATTATCACATTTAACCTTAATGCTGCATTCGTGACTAAACTACTCAACATTCTCCTCCTCCAACTCCTTCTCCTAATAAAAATCAACCAAACCTGTAGGAATTCAGGTTCATGAAGGTGTACAGCTCTATAAAAATTTTTATTATTCTGCCGACACCCACATGCACACACATCTAATTGATTAATCAACACATGGAAGTCATTGTTGGGAATGTAACCTGCCCTTAAGAGTCAATTTTAAGATTAAATATATCACCTGTGGAAGTCTCCAGCAAAACAGCACAGAAGACAATTTTATATTAGCCCACAGCGAGATGTTTCCACAGTCAATGCAATCACATATAATAACACATAATTGTTAGAATTTTTACTTTTTTCCGTGTGTGTGTGTGACATAAGTATGAGTTTCACAGTTTCAGCTGGATAGCATATTAAAGCATCATGTCTCATATTTTGTCTTGTGTTGTCTTAACTCAAATGCTGATGTTTATAAGGCACGTTGCCAATTACAGCTGTTAGGTGGCAGCACTGAACCTGCCGCACGCTTCCAGCATTGTTTATGTGTAGTAAAAAATGATATCATCAAGACTTGATCAGAATTAGAGCGATATGGACATTACATGTGTTCAGTGTCAAAGGTGGATGGGATTAATTGATGTTTATCCTTCATAGTGTGCTAATATTACAAACGTAATAGCACAAATGACAACGACACTGAATGCTACAGTGTTGTTGCATCTTATCCCACTTTATTTCCATTTTAGCTTTAGCATCTTCCATTTCTTCCCTTTTTTCTCCGTCCTCAAATTCTCACCTAAGGGGGTTACTGAAAACACTGGAGATTATAACCTTTTACCAAGGAAGCCTTTACACTCCACAACAATTTAAAACAGCTCTCTAGTCATTGTTCTCATCCGCCCTGCCAGCTATAGTCTGACCTCTGATTCATCTCAACCAGGGGAAACTGTGTCCCACAGTTATCAGGAGGAGATGAATTAGGAGGGATTTTGAAAAGCTGGAATTCTGGTTTCTACACATAAAAAAAATGCGAGTGATCATTTTACACTGGACTGATCTGCAAACACATCTTAGAGCTGTAGTCAAATTGTGAGTTTATTTTTAACAGGCAACAGACACTACTGAAAAAAACATATTTTCACCTTTAACATCGTTTGTGGAAAATTCTTGAAATTCTGTAAGCTGATGTACTGAGACAAACTGAAATTATGTTTCCCCAAGGATTTACTGTACTCAGAGGTGCAATGACAAAACTAAATGCATTACTTGAATGAAATGAAATAAATGCTTTTTTGTAGTGTTTGCTGTGCTTAGACACTGTGAGGGAGGCAAACATGTGGAAAATGTCGCCCTCAAGTGGATACTATGAAAAAAAACATCCAGTAATCCAAATCATTGAATGATAATATAAGACATGCTGGTTATAGTGAAAAGTAATAAAATAATTTTAAATATGTATATATGTTAATATATGCATGTGACATATTTTGAAAAGTCTGCAAATTTAAACTGCACTTTAAGGAACTGGGTGATGTGGATGCATATTTCTGCCTCAGCATTAGTCTCTCTTACCTGAAGAAGAAGATGGTACTTGAGGACTCTCTGCATCGGTACAACCAACAGGTCTCTGAGTGTAAACTTCCCATTGTTGGCTCTTTTCGAACACTCCTGGGACAAATACAATCACGTACATGTTGTCATTTAACATGTTCTTTCATGTTACTGAGACATCAGTCAACCAAGGGACAAAACAATGCAAAGTATGTTGCAGCTGTACGTAAATACAATTTGGATGTACTTAACCTCTACCTAATTCTGTACACAGTATTATAGATCTATATAAAAGTACATGCATTAATAATAATGATCCAGAAATATAACAGCCCAGTCTTCATAATAACTTCTCTTACATTTGATAAACCTTTTACATTTCGGTTGCTTACACTTCTTTCTTTTATTCTTTCTACCGCTGTGTACTAATAACGATAGTAATGACTAAACTATACCAATAATACATAATAAAAACATATGTGTAGGGCATAAAATGCACACTAGGTGTCGCAGAAGAACTGCATGTGCGTGTACAGCATGTGTAATCGACAGTGCAGCTTCGTCATGTGTCTAACCTCCAGCTTCAGACGGACATCCTCCTTCTCTTTGCAAATGAGGTCTAAGACAGCAATGGCGATCTCTACCTGACTGCAGTATATCCCATAAATAAGCAATCTACAATTCAAAGAAAAAGAAGTGAGGCACTGATTTGATGATTTAAATGCAAAGAGTTAAGATGATATAAAGCCTACACATACTATTAGAAAGGGTCAGTATGTAAGCGCCATCATGATCATGATTTAGTCACGCTGCACATGATAAAGGCAGTATCAAAAGAATCTGTAGCAAGACAATCATCTGTGCAATTTTACATCATGATTTAATGAACATACTTCCTCAAATATCGAAAGACAAGTTCTCAGAAAGCAGTTGCAATTCTCTATTTACCTCTTTCTGCCGTGCTTTCAGTCTCACCCAGAATTTGATACAGAAGTTATAGAACTAAAAACATGCACACCCACCAGCGATCCACATCATTAATGCACCCTTATGGTTGTAATATCAGCATGGAAAATATTTAATGCAGAATAGGCAGTCCATTGCAGCTTGCTGCGTGTGGGGCACATCCTGACCCATTCACTAAACAAAAAAAGTCAAGTCGTGTAACTGTTGTGGCCGATTGGTATAGTGATATGTAGACGTATGTGAATTCAAAACTGGCAGAGAGCCGGAGTTTGAAAAGTCAGATATATCTGTCAATTGCAAGGCAACCAGACTGCGGAGCCAGTGTTTGTCAGCGTGTCAACACAAATTCAGAGGCAACAGTGGTCTAATGAACCCAAGACAAGACATTTTCATATCACAAAAAACTGATACTGAGATATAACTGCAAAAGGCACTTGTGCAAGAAAGCAATTTAAGAAGATATTAGGTGATTTTTGTATTTTTAAAAGTAAAACGCTCACGCAGGAGAAAGTTCAAGTGAAAGAAGGCAGCACCAAAAGTGCACTTTTTCCCCCTCATTACTTGCAACTGAACATTGAATAAAAATGGGTTGATTAATACCTCTCTTTGTAGTTGATAAAGATCTGGTATAGATTTAAGGCATTTTTGTTCAAGATGGAATCCTGCACGTCAACCATCAGGTTTTTGTGAACTTTTACCAAGTCCTGCATTAGAGAAGGAAGCCGTCAGTATGTTTTTCAAATGTATTTTAATGTCATGGGACAAGAAGAGAACTTGTCAAACTTACTGGAATATTGACAAAAACTTTGTCTATTTCAGCTGCAGAGAAGAACTTCTTCAGAGGATTCAGGAAATACTGCGAAAAAAAAAACCCATATGAAACCTCTTGGATTTTTTTTCATCAAATGTGTTCACTAACTGACTATTTGAGTGGAAACAACATGAAAGGTCATAGGTAACAATAAATCACATGGCTGATAAACTCATACTGAAACCAGCAACAGATATCACAGATATATAGATAAATAATATCAAGGCACATTAGGGAACTGATAACCAAGAATTTCCCTAAAATGCCCCTAAGATTCAGAATGTTGTGCTGAATTTCACTGTAGTGTTAATAATGAAAATCATCATTAATCAAATTCAATTTGCCTGTGTTGTCCTGTACTCAAATCGTAGTTATTTAAACATATAGTAAGTTGTTAAACAGTGAATGAAAAAATTTGTTTGCCAAAGTTTCAGTATCAGTTAACAGAGATGGCAGAAGTACACAAACTCAAAACTTTCAAAGTTCAGCACTTCAAGTAGAAGTCCGTCTTCAAAATCTCTACTCAAGTTGTAATACTAAATAAATGCTGTAAAATATACTTAAAATACAAAAAGAAGAAACTGGATTTTAAACAGTAATGAATTTGATTATGTTAAGGAGATAGTAATTCCCATTCATTCACATCATTTTATTAAAAAACATACAAATGATTAAAACAACTGTAAATGTGGATCTGATTTTAACCCCTTTATACTGTACCAATAGTTCATTCACAATATTACTGTGATAATACTGCATAATTTATTAGTTTAATATCATTTTTGAATAATATTAATCTACAAAAACTGCAAATAAATGCAATAAAGTAATCAACTTTGTCAATCAGCTCAGATCAAATTATGTCTAAATAATCTGACAGCATGAAATCTATAATTAGTCAACATGTGCAGCTGAGACGGTTAATGACAGCTCAGTACCTTCTCGATGGACTCCAGGGTCTCTGTGTATTTCTCCTCTGTCTGTTTGATCTCTGTAAGGCAGCAGCTCCGGACATCTACCTCTGCCTGCTTCTAGAAAGACACCCACTTTAGAAATCGTTGCAAACAAATATTACTAGACAAGTGTGGACTGAAGCTATTTTCACATTAAGTACTAAAAACGTAGAGAATATAGTTAGAGCTCTATATTCAAATAACATCCTTTTGTTTGTTTTTTGCACAAACTATTTACAAGCTTCAATATTTTCAAATCAGCATGTGCAGACTTCCTATTACACAACGGTAAAGAGCAGCAGGAGGCTGATGAATAGATGGACAGTCTGCACACTGCTGAGTTCAGACACTGCAGGTCCAAGAAATATCAACAAAACAAAATGTGGAAAATGTGAAAATATTTTTATATACAGTAGCAGTTCTCTAACGTCTATAATTACTAGTTGAAGCCTCAAATATAAACCATATCATCATATACAATGATACTGTTAACTTTATTTTTAGGTAAAGAGTCTTAGCAGCTTTAATATCCTGATGTTGTGAAGGTGACGGGTGACATGTACGAAGTGAGAAAATCAAGTGTGAAATTATAATAATTTCATACTTGGTGTGGAGATCTGCAACTCCATCGTATGTTCAGAGGCTACTGGTAAAACTATTTTAAGACATAGGCATCAAATAAAAAACACATATCATTATATACCATGATATTGTTACTTTTCTTTTTTAGGTAAAGAGTCTTAGCATTTATATCCTGATGTTGTAGGATGACAGGTGACACATAACAGGTGAGAAAATCAAGCGTGAAATTTCAATAATTAGGATATTACAGTCTAACATCTACAGCCTGTAGCTGAAATTCTCACTATTACATTTTAACATAATCATTTCAGACTTTTATTTTTTTTTAGCCTGCACAACACAATCTGCTCTGCACATGCGTGTGGTTGTGTGAGGATGACTCATTGCAGTACCAGCGGGGGTTGCTGCTCAGTCCTCATAAGGTCTTCATAGATCTCTCCACCTGCGTATTCTTCTTCCAGCCCGTAAACAGCTGCGTACAAGTCATCCTCGTCCTCAGGGGCATTCTCACTATCGCACACATAAACATACAGCGACACACCACACATTAATGTTTTTAACTTCTAACTAACTAACGTGCTGATTATTTGTCACAATTCGAACATGTATAAAGAATAAATAGTACTCTATTCATACTGTATAATCTATGTGCGGTTAAATTTTTGTCACTACAAAAAAAACAAGTAATGCAATATATAACATAAAAAACTGCGGGCAGGAAATCAAAACGCCTGATATGTATGTATATTGCTTTGAATAGCAGAAAAGGACACGAGTACCAATGAGGGGATGAATTAAGTACTTTTGAAAGACTCAATGTGCAATTCAAAAAACATTTGCTCGAAAACTGTTGTGCGACATGAAAATACTGTAAATATTGTATGCGTTATATGTATCTCTTGATCACATGTTTATCTATCAATCAAACTTTAAACAGCTCCCATTCACAACAATGATGTAGGTGGTGTGCAAGCAATCAGCAGAAAGGCACTGAATTACTCATTCATAATTTCCTCTGACAGTAACAGAGAAATTTACCAAAACATGTGGGTGTCCAGACCCCTGGAGAGCATGGATGACAAGCAGAGCTGGTTATGCTACTGAACAAAACAATCGCAGTCTATCAACACCAGTAACAGACCTGCAGAGAGGAGCCTCATACATACTCAATCAAGTCTTCGAGATTGTTGTAAACGTCTTCATCGTTCAGGCTCTCCTCTGTTGGAAATGGCCTGCAAATGACAGAAAAGCAGCACGAAGTTGAACATTCAACAAGAAAATTGCTATGAATAAACTATTGATGAAATTTGAATTCCTAAAATGTGTGAATATGGCTTTGTATAGCAGAAAAGGACACAATGAGGGTGGAATTGGCATGGCGATAAAGATCTGTACTCGTTGTGTACATTAGGTGCTAAATTGGTAATAAAAACATCAAAACTCTTAGAGAATAAGCAATAGGTTTTTAAAAATTCTGCACAATGCAGACCACAAGCTCTTATTTTTTGATGTCTTTATATTTTACATTAACTAATATATCTTATTAAGTGATTGTTTTAAAATGAATGTATGAAAAAAAAAATCTCACATCTGATAATTAAGCAAAACCTGAGAACTGGAAATTGGTGAGTGAGATTAGGGTAGGTTCGGTAAGAGGAGGAGGTAGTAATGGCGAAGTGATGTGGAGGTGACGAAAAGAAAATCACATCTTTAACAACTACAAACTGCCTACTAATTCCATGTCTGTCTGTTTTTAACATTTAGTGACTTACTTGACTCCTCCTTGCTGTGCAATTGTTGTGTAAGAGAGCTTGGATAGTGTGTCCATGACCTGGTGGGGGAAAAAATAATAATAAAAAAAAGGTAAAATGTCAGAAAAATGGAATCAATAAGAGAGGAGTTAAAATGGTTCATCTGAAGTGACTATGATCAAAATGACACAGCCAAGACAATGCTGGAGAGGTTTAAAGACAAGTCTCTGACTGTTCTTAAGGCCCCAAGCCAAAACCCGGATTTGAACCCCATCAGAACATCTGTGGAGAGACCTGCAAATAGTCTGTTCTCCAACTATCACTGCTCTACACACTATGGATTACCTCAGGAAGATACTTGTGACACCTGAAGGTTCCCAGTTATTTCTCTGATTATATTCTTTATCTTTTTTTTCTTATTGCTCTTCTTTTCTCTCTTCATTTTCCACTCACCCCAACCGGTCGAGGCAAATGGCCACCCACTGAGTCTGGGTTTGCCGGATGTTTCTTCAGTTAAAGGGAGTTTTCTATTCCCTAATGTTTTGTTGTGATTTAATGCTATAATAGGTACAACTGAACTGAAAACCATATTTATCACCTAGTAACATTTCCACCTTAAACACAAGCAACTACTTGCAAAAAAAAACTTAGCGAATCTCAACATGTATAACGTAAATGCTAAATTGCAGGTTAACTTTGTGGTTAGATCACTGGTTAAGGTAATTTTGCTTTTTCACCATTTTTGGTATTTTATGCCATTATCAGACAGCAATAGCAGAAACATGGCAGATGAGGGGATGATGGACAACCTAAGTTGCTGTTCATGGTCTATACGTCTTCTATTAAAGAAATATTGATTGAATGTGATGTCCTAAGCAGCAGCTGTAAACAGTGATAACTAGTGTGAGTGCAACAACAACGTTTCATTTAACAAAATAAAAGCTGAGAAATTTAACTCACTTTGAGGGCAAAAATAAAATCAGTGTTTATAAACCCATTACTTTCAACTATTGAACTATAACTCATCTTAGCCTACATTATATTTTATTTTTTGTACCCAGTTACTTTATGTAGTCATCTAATTGTATAATTTGCTTTAACCATTATTTCAGTTTTTCCTACATTCAAAATTAATTACACTGCAAACATCGTTCAGTCTGCTTGTCAAAACGACAGGCTATTCAATTAGCCTATCGTTATGCCCCAACGAGAGAGAGTAACAAGCAGACACAAAGATTTTCAGACCAGTCTGCAGGAAATGGTCATGTTACCTCAAGTGCTCACACCTCTACATCAGACTGAGAGTGTTAGTGTGGTAGCGGAGGTGTTTGGATGTGAGATAGAGAGAGATAAAGAAAAGTGGGAGATTTATGATGTGCAGATCGTTGCTGCATGCACTCCAACAACGAACGTATTTACAAGGCTTTCTTTGCAAATAGCCTACAAAATTACAAAATACCAGAATGTCACTTTTCTGCACTCATAAATAAATAAATACAAATGACTGGATGGTAAATGTTTTTTTAGCAGCTGACAAGTATGATTTCTCCTTGTGGTCATGCATTTGTTGCACATTTAAATGTAGTTGTACCACTAGCTTAAGCCAAACAATAGAACTGATCTGAATTCTGGCAAATGAAAACAGTTTGTTATATGTATAGGTGTGTATTCCTATGGGAGATGTTAAGAATATCCAACAATGAACATAAATTGTAGCCGCTCATTTGGATCATTACTGACAAACGCATGTAGCAGAGTGTTCACCTGACTTACTAGCTTAAATAATTACAAACTTAATCATCTCAAAATGCCCAGATTGGCAGAGGATAAATTTATGTGCCAGTTAACTCTCTTTGACTTTATAAAGGTTTCTAGTAAGACTGCAATTGCTCTCAGGTTTTGGATTTGCAGGCATGGTTTTAAAAAGATAGTCGATGAGGTTAGATATAGCTTGTCTATATGTATACAGTTTATCTCTTCTTCCTGTGCGATGAGTGCTGTGGCTTTGGCTGAACCCAGGTGTGCCTGTGACTTCAAAGAGTCCTGTTTGTAGTATGAGAGACCAACTTTAAAGCTGCAAAAGACCACTGCATCAGACCACTGCATCTTCTTCACAAGTTATTTACAGCAGTCTAAATTATGTGTGAGATGAAGTCTTTGCAATACGGGGTTATGTTCAATTATCTCAATTTCAATCTTCAATTCCACACACATTCCAAAAAAGGAAAACTTTAAATAGCTGTTGATTAAAATGTAATCAACAGCTATTTAAAGTTTTCCTTTAGGTTACTGAATGTAAAATGTATTGTTTCCATGTGCAATGCTAAAGGACACTTACAATAACTATGTAACTAACTATAAAAAGGTATCACTCCTTCAAAAGGTGAAGGAGGAACCCATGCAAATGCAATGGGAAAATCAAAGATGTGTTCATTTTATGCAAGTTGTTCTCACATCATTTGTCTGAAAATCTGATGCTCTAGCCACATGTGACTTAAGAAGCAAACTAATCCAACCATCGTGGTTAGTGCGGCCTATTTGCAAAGTGTATCATGAAATCCTCAGGGTATCATAAAGGAAACTTGCCGTGAATCAAATGTTTGTCTGCCATGCTGCAAAGGTTAAACTCTCATTTAACACCAGACACACAGCAAGTCCCAGTAAAGTGTGCTTCAGGTGTCTGAGAAAACGAAGCATGTTCTTCGACATGAGCAAAGTCAGTGGAGAGAATGTAAGAAATAATAATGTGGTAAACACAACTTTCTGATTGAATGTGTTATAGTCTAAACAACAACGATGATGCAAAACATGACTGGAGAAAAGTGATGGACTACTTATGTGAGCTACACAAAACCCCAAACCAGTCATAGGTTGGTGTTGAAGAGTTAAAATTCTACAGCCTTCAGCATTTTACAAGGTTTTCCTTTTTATTTCAGTAATGAAACTGATTTTATTAACATGAAGTGATCACATTGGCAATTTATTTTCCATCCACCCATTGCATGTCTTTAAACTTTCCTCTCTTCCTCCTGGCCCAGTCACCTGACTCCTAGGGTGGATCCCAAATTTTTTTTTTTAGTCCACTAAAAGATTTCCGCAAAAGACATCCTCATGTATCCTCACCTACTTATCCCCAAACATTACTCCTTAATCCTCAGAACAAAACAAGAGGTTCTGGGACGTCCTTCAAAAAGTTGGACCGGAATAACTTCTGGGGCGAGTGAGGATGGAGGAACGTTCAATCAAGGGAACTGGATCCACCCTAAAACGCAATCGTATACTGGTCACCGGCTCTTGTCTTATCATCTAGTGCCAAAACAGCTGTGGTTTTCTACCCGTCCTTGTCTCTTCATCTATGGATAACCTCTGACCTGACTCGTGGCCTTACCAGCACCAGCCCGTTTGCCTGTCATCATTTTTCTATTGAATCACTTCACTGCACGTGCCCTGCTTCTTAACTGTGTCTGCTCCTAATTATGTCACCTTCTTTGTTCACCTGCAATTAGAATGAAACCATTTTGCATTTGTAGATACAGGTTCATATTATTTTAGGTTAAGGGAACAAATAAACATTTCTTGCTTCTTCACTTCATCTCTCTGGCCTCCAGGCTGTTGCATGCAGTCAGCGAGGCTGCCTGGGGGTGAAGCCTGTAGAAACTCAGCAGAGGAATGTAGGTTAGAGACCTCTCATTAGATATTCAGTGGACTAATGCTCAGTCTACGGGCCGAGTTGGCACAAGGCAACTCAAGTGGATTAGACTAACTGAGATTTGATGTTGTTTAATGTTCCCTTTTGGATGTTTTCTGAAAAATGAGGAAGAGATTGAGAGAGAATTTCTTGTTCAGATTTACAACCAGGCCTGGAGCCCATCCAACCCTACACCCATATTTTTAACTCATGATGGGAAAAAAGTAATGATTCCACCCAATTTTCTCCTTCCGGAAGCTTGTTTGTTTGATGGACAACTCTTGAACATGACTGAGATTAAGGAGCCTGGATTGGATGTACCGTACATATTTGTAGGCAGCACCTCCCCTGTGGGATTATGAACAGCCAGATTAACTGGAAGCTTCTTTTGAACACACTGGCCTGAAAGAAAAGAGTCTTTGTGGGGAGACGCACGCAAAACGCAACATGCACTAGCTTATAGTTCTCCAACCTTATGACCACAAATTAATAAAACTTTGTAATCATGTATACTATGGCTCAATAGAAGACCCTTAAAATATCTTTCTTTGTGTGCTGCCTAAGGATGAAGCTAAGATGAAGCCCTTTGGACATGAAGGCAATGTCCTTACAGTTTTAATCTTCCCTGTTTTAAATAAAAGAAAAATAATGTACTTCCCCATGGGCAGCCCTTCCATAAATGCTCAGACAACTCTAAATGCTTTGAGGCACTGACTGCACTGGAGTAAAGAAATGTAGGAATAAGGCTGCTCAGAGGCGACACTACAAACCCACTGACCTGGTAATACTGTACGAACACCCACTAAGCCAATCTGACTGGCTCTATCACGTGGGTTTTATTGTAAAGTAACCTGAATGTGTGATTACGTGAAGGTTGGATGTGTTACAGTTTTCTACATTCAATTTTAATCTTGAGACTCATTGCTCATATGTGAGAAAATTCCAAATGTAGTCACATAGAGGTCGACGATAACTATGATTTTTTTTCAGTTATATCTAGCTCTCTTTATGTGGTTTCCTTTACTTTTTACACAACTATACCATAGAAAGCACATTTTGCGAAGTTTGGATATTACATGGGAATCTTCTAATAACATTCATCTTAGGGCTTTTCCTCAAAATACTGCAAAAATATTTTGTTACATAATTCCACAACATAAGTGCAGTAGTGAAGCAGGGATTTGATGCAATGTTTTTAAAAAAGTGTCTTTTTGCCGTCTTTGGTGAGAAATACAAAAGGTTCCGATATTTGTCTCACACATTCTCAAGGTTTGGCCTGAGGCATCCAATGCTTTGAGAAAACCTGGAAAGTGATTTATTGATAGACACAGCCATTACAAGCCTCATCACTCAGATGTAGATGTCACATTCATTAAACAGAATGTGCTCAATCAAATTTGTCCTTGTAAAACAGACTTTCATAAATCTTTACAATCAAAACAGAAAGTAGTACAAGGACTAAAAAAAATATCAGAAAAAAGAACAAAAACCCTCATTTGACCACTGGGGTAGGTGGATCATCATACGAGGAAATACAGGTTTGTCTGTGGACAGACATTTAATAGATGAGTGTGTTACCTTTCCAAAGTCTCGAACATCAAACAGATCAAAGACTTCAAATAAGTCACTTTTCTTCATCCCAAACACCTCAGAGCAAGACATCAGGAATGTTCGGATGTTCTTCAAGCACAGAAACTAGAAAAAGAAAAGAAATGCACACAGATTTGTTTTCTCGTCTCCATAAATCACTATTTTAATATAGAGGCAATCGTTTAATTCAGTTTTAATGTAAATAACAATCAGTTACATTAACATTATTGCAGATAACCAGGATCTACTTATAAAATAGGCCTGTGTAAAAGTGAAGGTGAGCCACACACACTGCAAACTGAAAGTGAAAACAGAAAGTTTCACAACACAAAATGAAACCACTAATCAGGTGTCACTTCCTATTAGGACATTTCAGGAGGAACAGTAAACTCAAACGACAAACAAGGTGAATATGGAAAAGGGAAAAGCATTCCGGGTTGGGTTCTGAGTCAAGCTTAGGTCACTACTTACATTCAATTATCCAGTATTCAAACAACCTAACCCTGTACAACAACTGTAACAACATAATTAATGTTTTTAAGCACATTAATTAAGTCATAACTAAACCAGAAATGTAACAAGATTCATGAGAACAGATAGGGTTCTTTTTATCAGCTCATCAAGGAGGTGCCTATAATCACTCCACCAGCCCCTGGGGCCCCGTGTGTCTGCAGAGGAAGTGCACGAACATGATGGTTTTCAGGCACAAACCCCTGCACACAGTCACAGCTCTGGTTTACTTGTTTACTTTCAGAGTCAGACTGAGCATCTGCTTTGGTGAGAAAAGTAAATAAGTAAGATGCTGTCTTAATATCTTTGACTTTCTAAGCTGAACATACATAAAATTATTTACTCACCAAGCTGGTACAAAGACGACATGCAAGATTTGTACAAGTAAAAAAAACATACTGATTTGTTCTGTTTTAATTATTATGATAAAACACAACTATGATGTACTCCAATGTCTAAGTATGTTTTATGTACATGTTTGTTATGAAAAAGAAACAACGCATGCTGGGAGTCTTAGCAGTCTCAGCAGTTCAACTCACTTCAAGTCAGAAAACTCTTGTTGAGAAGTTCTGAAGTGGTTAGAGAATTAGATCTATATTGTTATTTACTTTAATATAACAAGAGCAGCTCGGTTTTTCCACTAAATTCCTGCATGATGTTTGTTAAACTTTAATTGTTGTTGGTTTTTTTATTACTGCAAAAGTTGTTTTTAGTCCGTCTCTTCTTATTATTCTGTTAATTGGATATTAGGCACCTTTTGCAGCTTTTATTTTTGTACCTTTTATTATTACTTAATATCTTATTTGATTTCATACAGTTTAGAAGCTTTTAGTGCGTTTAATAACGAAGTCTCCCCTCAAACTATTTTAATTACTCTCACTTAGTATTTGAATAAATAAAGTAAATTTAAGAAAAGCATAAACCATATCGTTGTTTTTTTAAATCAGTGATAGATATATATGCAGCACTTTCTTCCTCCACTTCATTAACCACCACGTCCTTCTTTCCACTTCCAAGACCATAGGTCCCCAGAGCACAATGACAGGACCTGGAGCCCACTGACACACATGCTTTTCTCAGCCATAGTGAAAAGGCCTTAGTGGAATGGCCTACAGCCACAGGCTGTGATTATCCATTAGACGTTCTGTGTTTGCTTTTGCTGTCTGTTAAGGAAATAAAAGAAAAGTGGACGTCCGCTGACAGAGCGCATACAGAGCACAGCAGTTCATAACAGCGCAACCAAATACCCAACTAGAAAACAGGCTTTTATTTAACAAGGGCAATATTCATTTACACATGCTATATGTCTACATGTATATAAAGCAGGTAATGGACTGTAAAATTAATTAAATAAGGAATCAGAAGTGAAGCAGTACTACAGTCATACATTTATGAGAACTATTTCAAGATTTCAAAAAAATCTGACATATGAAGTCAAACATGAAAGCATCCATTGCTAAAACAGGGTTAAGACTGAGTGCACAGGAAGAATGACTTACTACAAAAAAGCATGAATATCATTAGTGACTATTTTGGTAACTACAACAGATTTTTGTTGACTATATTTATTGGCACATAAGGAGATCTAGTGCTATATAAAGAAAGATGCATTTCATTAAATTGTTATACTTAAGTAAAAGTATCTTTGCCATGATAGTGATCTGTAGTAGAAGATTTTTGAGTATTTTCTGTTCCTAACTACACATGTCAGGGTTCTAACTAAGCTGCAAGCAAACTACAAACTGCTGCACAAATAGTAGGAGCTCCCTAACTAATGGGTGGATCAAAGGCAGGATTTTATCAGGCCTCTCCAGTGGTATCACAGGAGGAATGATGGGTAAAGAGGTCAAATCTTAGACCATTTGTTTGGATCTCACAGGCTGTGGGATGCTGAACACTCACTCACTTATTATAAATGTTATATATCAAAGGAAAAGGACAAAAAACAGCCAATTACCATATGTAGAAGAAACAAGCTGGTTAAGATGTATGCACATTACATTATAATCTCTGACATGAAATGGTGCCAAAACAAAAAAAGATGGCCCTGTGTTCACAAATCTTGTACGTGAGTATGTTTAGACACTTTCATTGTTTATCTTTTATCACTTTTAAAAGGCATCTTCCAACATTTAGCTATATAAATCCATCTCATGCAGACCACACCTACATTTTACAGTCAGTCTGCATGAGCACAACCAGAGGTGCATTAAGTACACAAACTAAATACTGAAGTGTTTGCCCAGAAAAATAATCCACTACAAGCAGAAATACCCTTTTCTACTCCAGTAGACATACAACAAATAAATGCTGCTCAAAGTGCAAATGTAAAAACACTTTGTGTTAAACAATGTAGATAAAGATTAAGAATCTAGTCCTGAATGTAGTGGAGTAAAAGTACTATATTTTATACAGGTTTGTAGTGGGGTAAATGTAAAATAGTAAGAATACATCAGTGAAGTTCAAGTACCTGAAATACAGTACTTGAGTAAATATACTTAGTTATTTCCAACATAAGTTGCCTACTAATTTCCCTCTGGAGGGCCTATTTATGATTAAATGAACTTTAGTTCACTGCCGACATGTGACACTGCATGTTTGGTGTAATATCTCCACACTAGTTTAATCTCTCCGTCACAGAATTCCTCCTCGTTAGAATCAAAAGTTAGTTTGTAGTTTACCACAGCGCATGTACCTGGGACATCTGTGGCCTGAGGTTGATCTCCTTCAGGTTGATGGTGTGGGGTCTCAGGTTGTTCAGTAGCTGACACAGCAGCACCCCGTCCCTCAGGGTTTGCGCCAAGTCGAACACCTGCGCCGCGTCCGCAGTTACCCGGTGGTTGACGGGCAGCACGTTGCAGCTGATCAGCCACATGGCACATTGCCTCCAGTACTCCATTGTGTCGAGAGGAGCTGAAAACAACCGATTAATGCCAAATGTAAAAAAAAAAAAAAACTTTGTCCCTATTTTAAAGCCGTGCGCGGCATGACAGAGGCTCACAGGCACTCAGCTCCGTCCGCTCATCTCTCCAAACTCCAGCATCGCCTCTGGAGGACAGCGAGAGCTGCAGCAGCTTATAAGCGCTGCACAGCTGGGACTGGCTGCCGTGAAACCCCCTCTGCCTCTGTGTGTGTGTGTGAGAACTTCCCCTTCCTCCTCCTGTGATATTTCCTCAGAGGTGATCGCTACTCCTGAGAATTAGTCAACAAATATAAGTTATGAACAAACTGGGGGGGGGGGGTATTTGTAGCACACTTGAATGGTGACTGTGTCCTTCATGCTTTGCTCTTTTTACTGCAAACACAAGACACACACACACAGATAGAGACAAAGCAGTACGTTGATGTTAGAAGTGTGCACTCAACTGTTTAGCTTTCCAGCTTTAAAACAACGATTTAACTTTAGCACAAAACACAGTTACACAGAATAAAACATCTCTGTTCCTCCAGCTCTCTGATGGGTCCAAACACTAACGGCCATGGGTTAGATTAGCAGCTAGGGCTAATGCGGCTAACAACAACTTAAATCACGCCAAGCACACTTCTCAGGGGTACACGACCAACTTTCCCCCTTCACACATGCCCCCCTGCCTCATGTCACACCTGTTCACTTAATACTACGTCTCGTTACCTGCAGACACACACAGACACGGCAGTACATTGTTGTGTACTCGTCTCAGCGTTACGTTATGTTACATTACATTAAGTGGGCGCTGTTGACAGAGGCGATCACTAAAGGGTTCACTCCCCCTTGTGGCGAAGATCGGTAACAACACCTTCTTTATTTCTCCCTGAAAAATACACAACTGTTGCCTGTGTGCAGGATACTGGAATTTAAATCAATCAAACCATAAAGAGACAATACACAAAATATGATATTAACTACAATGGTAATAATTTTACAGTAATATATATATATATATATATAACTTATTAAACTCACAAACGAAGAATTGCGCTCACATCCATGGGTTATGTGTAGCACAAAAATCCAATTTCAAGCACTCAAGTGGGTAGATGAAATAAAATCATCACATATGGACTAACACGTTAAAAATGCAGCAGCTCGTATAGACACACCTGTCTGTCAGAGTTCAAGTAGTTCCTCACACCTGTGTCGAGTGAACCAGAACATGCATGTAAGGACATATAAGACCACTAGGGGTTCTAGAAACGAAAGTAAAAAGAAATCTCATATTTGACCACTAGAGACAAAATGTCATTGTTATACAATATGGAGACCCAGAGTTCATACTATTTCTCTCTGCTCTGGTGAAACTTCTAAAGTTTTTTACCTTTGAAAGGTGTTGAACCAGCGCTGGTTATTTCTGTGGATGAAGTTTATGGTGACAGGTGTTTCCCATACACAGCCTTCTATAGATTCTGATATAATTTTTCAACTTTATATATGAAGCTCCAAGTGTTTGCAGCAAATGGAGGCCACAACTAATAGCTAACCTATCTACAGTATATGATAAATAAATGTGCAGATTATTCTATAAAGTCAGTAAGTAAAGGATCATGTTACCAAATCATTAACTTTTTAATAATAATAGATACTTAGAATAATCATATTAATAATAATATTACAAGGCAAAATTAGCAAATTCTCATATTTTAACTGTAACCCGCAAATTTTTGATTTCAGCATTTTGTATGTGTATGTGCTACTGACTACTCCCAGTCCCCTCAGCTGACCCTCCGTGTGGATTATACATAGCTTTGAGTTCTCTGTGGTGTGTACTGTATGCTTAGACACTGCAACTCCATGTTCCAATACAGTCATAGGGACAAGCAAAAGATTCGACAGAGGTAACAAAGAAAGAGAGAGAGAGAAGCACATTCTCCAACCGTGGGATTTACTGTAGATCAGTGTCATTAAGCCCATGACATAAACACAGGAAGGAAGCTGACAGATTCTGTCTTGTTTTACCACGAGTAGGAGAGCCAGATGTTTCTGCGGACACTGTTCACCCTCATGAACTTACATAACAGTAAGTAGGTTAAGTAAGTAGTAACTCAAACTTTTGCTTACTTAGATACAAAGAAATTTATATACACAACAATAATAATACAACGCAGATAATATCACCCATCTAATGCCATCTCACACATGTTCTCAGAAAATAACAATAGAAGGATGACAAGGACAACAACCCACTTTAATAAATGATCAGTCTACAGTTCAAACACCAAATAAAACAGACACTTGGTCTGATTTCGACGCAATAAATTCCAAGTAATATCACTTTTAAAGAAAATGATAACACTTGATCAGCAACTAGCCAGGTCTAATTATCTACCCTAATTTAGAGTCAATAATTCTGAACTGTAAACCTTTTCATTCTGAGTTTAGTTCATTAATTCCAGTTAGAGTTACACACCTCATACTCCTCTGACTTACCTGGCTGACCAGGTAACTAACACTGAAACATCCAGAAACTGCCTGGTAATTAGGGGACTCTAACAGAGCAAACCACAGCCATGAACTTCCAAAATACAGACAACACATCTGACCATCATCTTTTGCAAGCATATGTGTGTGCCAATCAAGACCTTCATTACATTTAATTACAACAAACCATGTTTTTCAGCAAAACAGGATATTAGCAGCTATAGGAAACCATTCCCCCAGGCTACGGAGATTTATCAACTAGCCGAAGCTGAATACATTCTTCTGTAGGTATGACAGTACTGCACATTTGGCCCCCATCTTTAAACAGATATTCAATAAATCATTGGAGCAACATGAGGTCCGAGACACTTTAAAACAGTCTACAATTATTCCAGCTCCAAAGAAATCCACCATCACAGGACTAAATGACTACAGGCCAGTAGCCCTGACATCTGTGGTTATAAAGTCCTTTGAGACACTGGTGCTGAGCCACCAGGTGCCATGCTGGATCTGCACTACATCCTTCATTCCCTGGGCTCCCCAGTGACCTATGCAGTGTTGTTTGTGGACTCCAGTTCATCATTCAGTACAATAATTGCTTAAATCCTCTGGATCAAATTCAGCCAGCTCACTGTGCCTGCCTCCACCTGTCTGTGGATCATATGCCCAGACTGACAGGACGCAGCAGGTTAGGCTGGAAAAAATGAAGTCCAGCACACAGACATCACAGGCACCTCAAATGGATGTGTGCTCTCCACACTCCTGTCCTTCTTCTTCTTGGCATCAACCTACCCAACATTCAGAACCTGTGCTCCAGAGTCAGGAAACAGACAGAGAAAATTTCTGCACAACCTTAGCTCTGGTAAGTACTAGAGAACACTGCACGCCAAATTAACCATACGCAAGAACGTTTTTTTCCAACATGCTATCAGGGAGATAAACAATCAGTTATAGATTATCACAATCTCTGTGCAATAAGTGTGCAAAAACAACACAATAACTTTGCCTTTATAATATACCAATATTATATTAAACACAAACTGTGCAATAACTGAATATTTCATTAATAATTGAATTAATCTGTATATGAATTAGACTTTACAGGTTTTTGCAGAAAACAAGGCACATGTTGAATAAATTTGGATTATATTTGTACATATTTTGTACATCAATTAATTATCAACAGCATCAATTGCAGTTTTTGTATTTGTAATTCAGTCATACTATTGAGTATTTGTACTTCTGCCGCTTTTGGTTTTACTCATAGGAACTGCAGATGAAGAAAAATTAAATTTGTGTTATTAGTGTTATCACTGTTAAACCCCATGTTGTGCTATATAAACTTCCGGGTAAGAAAAAACGATACCGGAAATAGAACCTCAAAAAAAAAAATAGAAGCTGAACCGTCAAAACAAAAAAGAAGCAGCCAACGTTGCGTGAATGTAGCTTGTTTGTTGTATACTGTCCACCACAAAAAGCTTTGTGCACGCATTCCTAATGCTGTGTGCTTTCTGTCAGAGATTTCCTAGTAGAGGCACTTAGCTCGTCAGCTAAGTTGCGAAGGGGGAGAAAATAAATCTGCAATAAAGATTAGGAGTAAACTAAGAAGTACGCCTCGTCCGGCCTTCGATTAGAGGTAACGCAAGCTATGCTAGTTAGCCACTACACGCAGTGCTAGCTGTTTGACAGCCAGCTGTTTGGTTGTTGAAGACTATTTAGTTAGATAGCAGTGTTTTAGTTTCGCTATATGTTAGCCTCACGCATGCTAGTTAGCGCTAGCTCACGCAAACAACAGTATCAAGGGGTCGAGCAGTCGTTCTTCAGAGGACAATGCACTGTTAAAGTAAAGCAAAACAGCGTATTAGTCAGGCCTGTGAGCTAGCTATCAAATGAGTTAGTTTGTTTATGTCGTTACGCACAGTGGTAGATAGGTGGCCAGATTAGCCTGGCCGTTAGTTCAGGAGCTGCGGAGCTAGCTGGTAACTTATGCCCCACAACAAGCGTAGCTGCGTCGGTAGTTTTCAACAGCTCGGCGAGTTCAGGCAATGATGTCGGGTTACTTATGCACACAGGTGGTCTTTTGTTAATTCCTGCACACACAAACTTCGTTAATAAGCAACTTTTGTTCTGTATTTGTGTGTGACACTCTTAAGGTTTTCCCTCGGGTCGACGCAGGACTAAGGACGCAGAATGGCTGAGGCTGACGGCAAATCCACTGCTCTTAACGGTGAAGGATCAGTATTAGAAAATAAGTGTTTGTACCGAGCGTGAGTTGTGGTGTGGTGGTTTTTCAGCACTGACAGCTAATCAGTCGACATGTTTGGTTTTACTAGGTGGCTCTGAAGAAAAAGAACCTGGAGAAGATAAACCAAAGGAAGGAGATGCCTGTGGAAGCAAAGATGAACAGACACAGCCTTCTTCTCAAGATGGTAAAGCCACCATTCCTTTAAAATATGTACATTGATAACTTTGTTTAGTATCATAAAAGCTTTGCTTAAGTCTATGCTTAATTATGTAAACAGTTTATATACATATGTGTCAGTTTTATTTATTGTTTGCTTTTTGTACACAGCGACAATTCAAAATGCCTCACAGCCGCATAAAGACTGTCTGGGATTGACTCCAGTTCGTAACATTGTTGTTTACTTCTCTCAGATTCTTTGTGGTGTTACAAGACTCATTATTGCTACACTTTGCAGCAGTTTGCCACTTTTTCTTGAATATCCTATTGAGACAGTGTTATCTTAACCATATTCTCCTTGGCTGTGGTTTTTTCCTATTTCAGTACCTCCCACAGAAACAGGAGAGCTGTCTGGAGACAAGCCTATGCCAGATGCAGAAGGAGACACTGCAGCAAACAGAGAGGGAGAGGAGGACGAAGACACTGACAGCATGGATGGCAGTGGTCTCTACTCCCTGACTGAGGATGGTGAAAGAGAGACTGAGGGTGGCAGGCAGAGGGCAAAGGACAAAGATGGTGGGAAAAGAGCAGCTAGAAAGAGGAATAGATCTGGTGGTGACAACAATCACTCCTCCAGCTCAGATGAGGATGATGAGGATGAAGAAGAAGAACATAAAGATGATGACGATGATGATGAGGCTATGGAAGCGTGGCTGGGAGCAGAACTCCGTGATCTCCGTGGTCCTACATGGCGGGCAGTACCATCGCTGCGATCCAGGGAGATTGGCAGAAACTCACACCAGTTTGTGAGGCGTGTGTGTGGTGCCCGGGGCCTAGTGCAGAGACTAGAGCTCCAGGGCCGCCTGGAGAGACACACAGGTTGCGTCAACACGTTGCATTTCAACCCCTCAGGCACACGTTTGGCATCAGGCAGCGATGACCTGCGAGTGGTGATCTGGGACTGGGCCATCCGTCGTGCTGAGCTGGAGTTTGACAGCGGCCACAAGAGCAATGTGTTTCAGGTGAGGGTAAATGGTAGGTCTGCAGGTTATGATGCTTTTCAGTTACTTATTACTGCATCTTTCATTTGCTGCCACTTGAATAATCATTTAATTTAGCCTTAATCAGTTAATTTAAAGTTGTTAGAGCTCTAGACATAAAATAGCATCAATTTCTAATATTTTTAAAAAAATAGTTTTACTTTTTGAAACTAAATAAACACATGGTTAAATAATCAATTTTTAGTAGTGGTAAGAGGAATTGCATCATAAGCCAAAAATAGTACATTTAGATTCAATAATAAATGCTAATGATTCTTTCATCTAATCAATGCTAAAATTTTTTACTTTTAAAATGGATATTTAGGTCAGAAACTAAAAATCAGTCTTCTCCTTCTCTCCCTCCATCTGACCTTAATGTGAATAGGCAAAGTTCCTGCCTCACAGTGGAGACTCCACTTTGGCCATGTGTGCCCGAGATGGTCAAATCAGAGTGGCAGAGCTTTCTGCCACACAGCGCTGCAAGAACACAAAGAAGGTAGCACAGCATAAAGGGGCAGCGCACAAGGTGAGTGTTTGTACTCACTCAGTGAGTGTTGGTAAGTGTTCAGATGTTCGTGGCACAAATTGTAATTGTGGTAGAGATATTTAAGAGTTGTGGTTAAGTATGATCTATGGGTGTTTGTGTGTCTGTTTTTGTTTCAGCTGGCTCTTGAGCCAGATTCGCCCTGCTATTTTCTGTCTGCTGGGGAGGATGCTGTTGTGTTTGGCATTGACCTGCGTTTAGACCGTCCCGCCAAGTGAGTGATACCACTGTTTGAGTTTAAATAATTTAAAGGATCAGAAGCTACAACATAAACACTCATATTGCTGGTTTTTTGTTGAGACTGTCAGAGGTGTTAATGCAACTAAAGTTAACTTTTAGAACATTGTTTGTAGTGTTGCAAATATCCTGTTTTTCAGTCATTATTGGAGAACATCCACTTTCATGCACACAGCTCTTCCTTAGTCTGTTTGCTATATGTTAATCGAGACCATTTGCTGTAGCTGATACTTGTTTTGGATTGTGTCTCTTTACATTTCTGACACAGTAAACTGGTGGTTGTGAAGGAGGGTGATAAAAAAGTTGGGCTGTACACCATTTATGTCAACCCAGCAAAGACACACCACTTTGCTGTCGGAGGAAGAGATCAGTATGTGAGGTATGAAGCAGTTTGTCATTTTAATTCAGATTGTTTTACCAGTAATGCTAGTGCGATGCTAGGGAAATAGTATAGTTTAGATATTACAATTGGTTTATCTTTTTTTTTTTTTTTTTCTCCTTGCTCTCTTTAGGATCTATGACCAGAGGAAGATTAATGAGAATGATAACAATGGTGTTCTGAAAAAGTTTTGTCCCTCGACTCTGGTATCCAGTGAGTCCAAAACCAACATAACCTGCCTTGTGTACAGTCACGATGGCACAGGTAAAACACTGCACAGTATACACGTCTTTTCCTTTTAACAGTACATAGACATAGAATGGCTTGCATCCAACTAATACAGAAATAGTTTAATATCCCTATAAGATGATTTAATTTACTTGCAACCACCATAATCCAGTTGAACATTTATATTTGAATAAAATTTTATTATGCTCATATAATTTTTCATTCTGTTGTGAACAAGTTTTAGAAATATTTATTGGAAATAATGAGGCCTACACTTGCTTGAGTCATTGCCTTAAAAAGACTGAACTTCTTTCCATCTTAGTCGTGATGCAACAGCAATGCAATACCGGGGTCAGTCAAACAGAATCAGGTCTACTCCTAATGAATAAAAAGTATCAGTGTGCTCTCATCTTTGCAGAACACCGGGAAGGTCAAGTTAAGCAACATTTAGAATTTATAAGTAAAGATTTTCCTGAGCCAACAACTTGGCTAAGCTTGTCTGAACATGTCTGTGTGGTAAAATGCCCAGACCATCTGCTGTCTTTATGGCATTAAAATTCAACAACTAACTGTTGTTTACTCCGTTTATGTGTCTAGAGCTCTTGGCCAGTTACAATGACGAGGACATCTACCTGTTTGACTCCAACCACAGTGATGGTGCTGACTATCGGAGGAAATACAAGGGACACCGCAACAATGCCACAGGTATTAAAGTCACTCCCAAAATAATTTATTACAGTGTTAAGTCATTGACGTTTGTACCTAGCCACACATTAAACACATTAGCTGAACTTTACAAGATGTTGCAGTTGGCTGGAAATCGTATTTGCTGTTTGATCCTTTCCCACCTCTACCTCTTTTTTATAGTGAAGGGGGTGAACTTCTATGGGCCATGCAGTGAGTTTGTGGTCAGCGGGAGTGACTGTGGACATATCTACCTGTGGGACAAGTATTCTGCCCGAGTTGTCCAGTTTATGGAAGGAGACAGAGGAGGAGTGGTGAGTCAGAGATGCCCCAGTGCTGCTGAGATAATCGCTCCAAGAATATTCTGTGTAAATTTTCCCTTCATCTTCATAATTAAATATAAGTCTTTCTCTTTATTTTCAACAATCACAGGTCAATTGTCTGGAGCCTCATCCCCATTTACCTGGTATGGCCACCAGTGGACTGGATCATGATATCAAACTGTGGGCTCCCACAGCTGAAAGCCCCACAGGACTCAAGGGCCTTAAAGAGGTAATGTATCATATTCAGTTTTATTCTACACAGTTTTTTATTGCTGAGATCAGTTTTACAACAGTGGCACGTAGTAGCATAGAATATCATAATGTTCTAAGTTTTATTTTGTCCAGTTTCTGAATAGTTGAGTGACTCATGCTGTGATGCTCTTTACACTATCTCTTCAAGTTAAAATGAGTAAACTTACCAAAAAAATCCAACACATGAACACACATGAAAGCATTAGCTGGTCAAGTAATGGCAGTTTTGTTGGCATTTTGTTTACAAGCACATATGATTGTTGCCCATGTATGCTCTTGTTCTCCAAATTCAAACTTCTAATGAAGAATGTGTTGTGTTTGCCCAGGTGATGAAGAAAAACAAGCGGGAGCGTGATGAAGACAGCGTGCGCCACGGCGACCAGTACGACACCCAGCTGCTGTGGTTTTTGATGAGACACATGAGGAACAGACGACCCGCCAGGGTGAGCTACCAAACACTACAACACACATCATCTGGATGGGAAGTTAAAAAGACATGGACATTTACCTGGCTTGCAGACAAAAATACTGTATCTAACTGGTTAATGGGGAAATGTAGGTCAACCTCATATTAGGGACTTAATTTCAGGAAATCTCTACTGATTCTCTTGGAGCTAAAGGATTGTATGTAATATACTTTAATATAACATGTTTTTGACACACATCCATTTATTGTGCATGTATATGCTAAAGTAAAGCCATGTTTTGTAGCACGACCATGTAAAAATTTTACTGAATCAATTGTGTTTAATCAGCATCATGAGTGAAAATGTTCTGGTCAAAAATGTGATTTGTATGAAAATGTACTGTAGTTGTGGAGGCAGATAATGAAAAAATATTTCCAATCTAGTGTGTATCTATAGTAATTTTACACTCTTCTCCTCTTTCTCATTGTCTGGTTCCAGAGACAAACTCGCGAGGGTGCAGATCCAGACACAGATGATTCCTGGAGCTCTCCAGATTCTTCTGATGAAGACGAAGGAGGTCCAGATCATGTTCAGTGCATGTCCTCCTGAGACACACACACACACACACACACACACACACACACGCATACATACATACTGATATATACACACTTTATTGCCCTTGAATCAGTGCACATAGGCAAGCACTATTGACACACTGGCACACTCAAACACTGATGAGCCACAGACTTGGGGTCTTTTTTTCTAAATACATTTTCACACAGATAATTACATATATTTACTTAAACATACTGTTGAAGCAGAGTGAAAGAAATGCTTATTGCCTGGTTTTCCAGATGCTATGAGGATGCAAATGACGACTACAGACTACATGTACTCTTCCAGAATCCTTATTTCCTTTGTGAGAATGTACAGAGAGGTTTAATGAGTGCTTACATCCCTATAAACCACTTGGAAGCCCCTACCAGTCCGTACATTGTCTATGGTCTGCCTAGCCCCAGAACAATGTATTGTAATGTAATGTTGTGTATAATGAGCGCCTCCTCTTTAGGCACCCTGTAGAAAACTATACATCACCAGCACACATCCCCCACCCCACCCCCCGTCACCCACTTCTTGCTCTTAAGCTTTCTGTGATGACGGGTTCAGCAATGAGGAGGGGTGTAAACTCATACCCTTATACCATCCCCTAAATGTGACTTCCTTTAGTGTTGAGCTTTGAGAGGGAAAGTCCAGTTCCCCCTGACTGTATCACCCTGGCTTCAACCCCATTTCTGGCCCTGAGGTTAGTTGCATTTATCACACATTTGCTCCCAGAGGACTAGAAAATCCTTAAAGACTGCATCACCCTATGTGCTGCCCTCAGCTACCCCTCCTTTATACCACCCTTCCCCCTCACTACTGAGTGCATCTTGAATCTGGGATGCTTTAGTTTGAGACAGACAAAATGTGCACTGAGTGATTTTTATTTTTTCCTTTCGGGGAAGGGAAGAGCTGTCGTATTGTATGACTCATTGGAAAATCCATAGAGAAGTTCAGCTTGTTTGTTTTTGTTTGAGTGAGGACATATTTTGCACTTCTTGACTGAGAAAGAGGAGATTTCTTTGCTTCCACCAGCTCTTCCTCCTCCTTCCTCTTCTTCGCCCCTCCCTTTAAATCCTGACACCCACCTTTAACAGGAAATCTTCTCAGTGAACATGAAATGGAGAGATAGATGGTGTTCAGCATGTGCATAGGAAATAAGGACTAATTTTGGACTGTGTCACAAATGAAACGCTGCGTGTGAGCCAGTTGAGATTGGAGTAATGAAGGATTCCACTTGATTGTGTGATTCTAGAAAATCTTTGTGTGTGCCGAATCAAGTGCAAAGTGATGTTGTTCAACGATAGACACTTGAACCAGGTCAGGTTTGCAGTCGTGTAAGAAAGCTTCTGTTTCTGCTGAATTAACATTGGCTCAAAAACGAGGACGCGGGGTGGGGGTGGGGGTTAGCAGGGTCAATATGCTTGCCAGTCATTTGTTGTGTGAGAGCGATAAAGTCCAGCTTTTCTCATTTTCTATGAGAACTCTAGTTAGCTAAATTTATATGTACATATATAAATATATATTAAATCTGTAAAAAAAGAAAAAAAAAAAAAAGAAAATGTTTGACTTCAAAAAAAGTCAAAACATATGATTGGTATTGATGCAGAGGTTTATATTCTATATGAGGACAAAATACTTATAAAATCCAGGTGAAAAAAGTTGACTTGAGGCACCATTTTTGTTTCATTTCATTTTCTTTTTTCCTTGATGAATGACCTCCCTCTGTTGTGAACAGAACTGCTGTCATTTCAAGTAGAAAAAGTTTGATTCTCGTACAACAAGAAAACCAGTATTTCCTTTCTAGATCTTAATCCATCATTTGAAACAGTTATATTCAGAATTTTCCCACTGGCTATTTTTAGCATCTTGTATAAGGCTTTTGATGAAAATTTTTTCCACCACTGCCTAATATTGCATTCTACCTGTTCAGTTGGAAATATGTACAATTCGTGCAATAAACAGAAAGACAGTGCTCTTGATGTTGTCATATTATTCAATTTATTTTTAAGAGTTCATTTTCTTTATCTGTGGAAGTTTTCACTTTTGTCACCAATTTAGCAGAAATACTAAAGAGCAACATTGCTCAATATGGTCTTCTGAAAGTTCATACCTATACCGCTGTCACTAGATTGATGCAATTGATGCTGTGTCAGTATTTGTTCACTTTTTAAACAGACAGTCTTTCCCCTTCATGTTGTAGAGAAAGTCAGTGAAAGTCGAACATTCCTAACTTTTAATTCCAAGTTCAGGTAAAGCAACAAAAAGCACATAGCAAGTAACATTTTATCAGCCTATATTCATGTCTTTCAAATTCCATGTGTGTGAAACAGGCTTTCTATTAAAACATTAGAACTTAAGCCCAAACTGAAATAACGGATGACAACAGTGCTCATCCAGAGTCACTGAAACCATTATTCAACTGTGTCACAATTGAAACAGAACCTGATGTGTGAAAGTGTTAAATCTGTCCATGCTAATACTAAAAGATGATAAACTGACAAATGCAATTGAGAAGGACTGCATGTGAAACAGCCTTAAACATTACAATGAAGTCACTGGTGGAATTATCACACTGTAAAGACAGAACATATGTATTGTCTGCTACTGTCTTTTGAAAAGTTGATATTGAGTTACTGAATCCAGGGTTTGTTCCTCTTCATCTTCCTGATCTGTCAGTTTAACCCTCATCCCTCGGCTTTAAGATTTTCTCTGGATTAAACATCAAGACATTCGTTTATGTGCATATATAAGAACTAGGGACTGACATTTTCTAAATAATGTAAAATGAGTGTTTGCTTTAAAAGTATTTGGCCTATAAGACGCTATGTAAAAAAAATATATATGCCAGGGCAAAGACATTGACATTTCACAGGAAGAAAAATTTTAAACTAAATGATGGCTGAATTATGTTTAGCTGTGTCAGTCTCTGGTCAGGATATTGGTGCATGTCTGCTCACTGTGACACTGACATTTGGATTAAAAACGATGTATCATATGTGAAAAATACCAACAGCGTTAGTGGATGTTTTTAACCACACGTACTTCCCTTCTTCCTTCTGGCTGTTTACTGTAAAATAAATTGAAGAAATCTGTTCAAAGTGGGTGCTAGCTTGAAAACTTAACACTCAGATAAGTGTGTGGGTAGTGCATAGTACCATGCATTATCTGTAGTGTATATGCAAATGGTTAATTCAGATGTGAAATTGAATTGTAAAAACAGTGTTTTTTTTTTTTTATTCAACAAGGATCAAATTTAAACTTCACCTTGATCTGACAGATATGTGCAAAGAGAGTTGTCTGATTTGTAAAGCTGATCATACCGTATTTTCACGTTAGAGTGCCTCAACTGATGCACAGCTGTAAACCAGTTCTTTAAGCTGGTGTCTAGAACAAAACCAGATCTATGAAAACACATTTTCAGAACCCAACAGACACCTGTGAAACTGAAGAGATCTCCAACACATTCCTGCTCACTACTTTGACAAGTACTTTATCTTTCACTCATGTCACTTGATACCAAAATGTTTTGGAAACAGTTGTAATTCACGAGGACAGCAAATGAAGTTTGAAAACAGAATAGATACAAAATATAGTACAAAAAGCCCTCCACAACTCATTCCAATGAACAAAAATCTAATAATACTGTGATATTATTTTTGGAAAAAAAAAAAAAAACATCTTTTGGAATGAGCTGTTTATCTCCCAAACACAGGAGGTGACAGTCTTTTACAGCACCGACAAACCGATGTGCATGTGATCTAACCTATCATATACAGTCCATCAGAACACAGTGCAGACATAAATATTAAAAAGAGGCGCTATCATAGACTTTCACCTGTTTGCCTCACTTAAGATGAGATGTTAACATGGATGCACATAAATCACACTGATAAGAATCTGAAGGCACAGGAGCAAAGTGTCGGGTGTGTTATTCCTTGTATTCTAGGAACTGCTGCAATCGTTTTCGATGCTCTGCAGACATCTGAACAGCACTGAGTGAAGAGGGAAAAAAAAAGTCAATAGTCAAAATTATATTTTTGTAATGTTTGGAGAAAAGTGTATTTTGATGACAGGCCTTACTTTAAGTGACTTCCAAAAGTGGTTGTTATCCTATAGATAGCAGTCTTGAGCGTGGCCCTGAGAGCAAAGCGTAGTGTTTTGTAAGAAGAGTCTCCCATGCTGATGGTCGACCTGATGGGTTTACTGGAGGCATGAGGCAACTTGAAGTGCCGGTCCACTGCCTGAAAATTAGGAGGAGACAACTGCTGTCAGTGTGCACACAATTCAAAGCAGGAATAGTTATTTTATGTTCCCCTACACCTTGCAGTGTAATGAGGCTCCGTTATATATGACTGGCATGTCCATGTAATGCAATCTCAGCGCATCAATTTCTTCTTTACCACAGGCTGGTATGCTAGGACATGAGAAGTCATGAGAAGGTAATATATGTACACGTCCACCATTTTAACCATACCGTGCTTGGCATGTCTGTGTGTGCACTCAGTTTAGCCACAATAAACCAATTTACCTCTTGTAGGACCAGCATGCAACTGAGAATGCTGGGTAATGTAGTCTGTACAGCTCCAAACTGGTCTTCTAAGAAGGAAGCTTGAACAAGGTAAGACAGCCCTTGATGGGGGATATTAGAGAAAAGAAATGAACATGTTGGATCAATGAACTGAAAACACAAATCTAAAATATAATCCACCATCTCTTCTTACCTTCTAAAGCCCAGATGTGAGCCTGGCTGTCAGCAAACAGAGCCTGACTGGAGGCCTCTGGGAGCTGCAAGACAATATTAGCCAGTAGTAATTTTCTTTTTGATTGACAAATACAGACACAGACCAAGAAGAGACGTAGCAAGTTTTAGTCAGACTGAACCACAACATGCACACATGATGATTAAAGGAGGATGCATATCTCAGAAAGCAAAGCAGGTCAATGAAACTAGTTTCTACTTAAAGGAAATTGTGCAATTTAAATACGATATTTGGCTCTGATAAACTTGTCAGAAAGACTTCTCAACATGTGATGAGTACAGATTATACTGGTTTGATAGTACTTGAGACGTTCAAGACACTTATGTTACGACTCCCTAAGTCAAGCTTTCAAGGTAATTAGTAAGGTTCCTACAGGTAACAGTGAGATGAATGGAAAAAGAGAGGTTCATTAGTAATGCTTACAAGAATAAACCCAAAAAGTTAAATTAGTGATGCCTACAGGGTGACGTTAGATTTGTTAAAACTAAATGAAAATCAGCTGTCAGACAAGAGCATTCAGAATTCAGTGTTCAGACGTCTAAGAGAATAGCATGCACGTGCCACACATCCTTACCTTGTTAAATAAATACATTATCAGCACCCTCTTTGCCAAGAAATTTTTAACCTGAATGGGACAATCAAGCGTTAAGATGTTAAGAAATCAGGTGAGATAATGAACAATGGCTCATGATACTTGACCCTCACAAATATTTTTCAAACGGGGATATGTTGAATCTAATGTTGAGGTGCATATAGAGTATTAACAGAACAAAGTGATCTTTACTTCAAAAAGCAGACATTGTCATTGGTACATCAGTAACCAGGCTACAGATTAAACACATTTTTTCAGCAATCGCTGAGAACTTTATCCCAATTTTACTGTCACCCCACTTCATCTGTGAGACACCTTATATGCTGTCACAGATATGACTAGTGAGAATTAAATGTGAATAAGAAAAAAATAATATATGGAAAGAAAGCTGTTCTGTCCATTGTCACACCTCATTATTATTCATCATATTATCCCAGAGTTAAAAAATAATTGTGATAGGTTTTATGAAAGCTGGACAGACTAATAAATGTCTCAGAGTTCTGCTGTATACCTGGTCTTTTCTGTTCTGGAGGAACTGAGCCAGGACACTTGGTTTGTATGGCTCCTGCATGGGACTGAGAACTGAGGCAGGGGAAAACACGGGGCTGCCATTGACCTGTGAATCTGCACCAACAAGAGGCCAAAATCACAAATAGGAACGAGCCAGGAAGCTAGATTAGAAAGATATCCATCATTCATTCATCCACCTCCTACTAGTCTTGTGTAAAAATCCCCAGACCCACTCACAATTTTTTTTATACATTGGATGATTTAACTAATCAGATATGAAATTATCTGATTAGTTAAATCATCCAATGTATAAAAAAAAAATACAAAGATTAAAATTACACCATAAAATAAGTAAACACCAACATCAGTTTATCACTTCATGGCGAAATACCCATCATCATCATCTAAAGAACATGGACGAGCATTTGTGAAAACCGGGTGCTGCAGTGATCTGGGTGAATGGTCATCTCCATAAGCCACCTCCTACCTGTGGAAGTGGACCAGAGTTTTGGTCCTCTCCTCATGACATGTGGGCTCTGCACTGTGCCATGCCACGGCGAGCATTGT